>JAQGCC010003069.1:0-16340 GCA_034698905.1 Xestoiulus laeticollis
TTTTCATTCCTTGTACGAGTTTGAACAAGATGGTGAGTACTTTCTTTCATTTGAGAACTTACTCACGCTTTACTCACTAAAATTTTTCATTCATTGTACGGCCCTAAATGTTAACTGCAATATTTCCAAACATTTGTCTCAGTATTTGATCATTTCCATATATATACATTTGTCCAAGGTCCACATTTTGTTTCCGTCAGGTTTATTTAATTGATTTCAGTGTAATTGGGAATGCATTTACCATTTGTTGAGTAATTCTTCAATTTTGAAGACTCAAGCTGTACAAATCTAGAAATTTCCAAACATTTGTCATACAGTGTAGAATCCTAATGATCCGGGAAGTGGCTAATCCTAACATTTTTATATTCATGGATTGCTATGCAGTTAACTAGCATACCAGTTAACTTCACTATCGAATTGCAGATAAATCTTGCAGTAGAACGTACAGCAATTAAGTAAATTAATTATTAATTTGAAACATTTATATGCAAGGCTCCTTACCCTCTGGAGAATGCCCGTTACGTGTAATATTGAACTTATTTCTCCATTACTTATAAAAATAAATTAATGAAAAAAATTGCTCAATTTCCATCACGTTTTGGTACATCCAGCTGGTTATTTCTTTAAATGTATTTCATCCTGTTATTTTTTTTAAATAAATGGTTTTGAGAGATTTTAGTATTATCATTTGGCCTCTAGGGCTCGCTCCAAAGGGTAATGGCGCCTTAAATAGTTTTTTTTTTTTTGATAATTGATAAGTAATTGAAAATTGTCTATTGCTTTCCCATTTACAGAGAAGCAGATAATCTTCCTGAAATGGTTTTTCCAGTCGTTTATTTAAACAACGTACGTTCAGTCTTACACTTTCCGTGCATTTATATCATAAAATCTTATATAAGCTTTTTTTTTAAATGGAATCATTTTCAGGCCAACGATCTCAATAAAAAAGATTCAGAAATGCTCAAAAGGATGATCATAGACTTGCCATCGACAATTTCTGAAACGATTCCAATGATTATCTGTGTCATGGGATTTATTATTGGTTTACTGGGACTTTCGTGTACCATCTATTTGATGTTCAAAGTAAGAATAATTTTGAATGCAATTTATGTCAAGTTATCAGCTTTTAGATAATTCTAATAGTTTTGATGTTGTGGAAAATCAACATATGCATTAACTAAGATGAATTAATTTGTTTTTTTACTTTCAGTCCGACACAGTGTGTATTGAATCAAACACCGAAAAAACTGTCGTTCAAAATTCCAAAGAATCTACAAAGTCGAACCCTTAAAACGTGCAATCTCACTTATAAACTGCCAACCATTTTTATAGCAATTAACTTGTAAAACTACACTAGTGCAATTTGTAAATGCTTAGCTACACGTACATACATGTTTATGCTGAAATTAATTTGATGGAAACATCCATTTAACAGTTTAAAAAAACCATCACGAAATAAAACTGAATGATGCACATATAGTTAGCTAAATTCTGCAATGGATTCGCATGCTAAATTGTTATATAGTTTGGAGGAATGATCGTGTCTTAGATAATTATGAAAAGTAGGTCGATAAAAAAGGTTAATTCGCATTTTGTTTTATGTATGCATAACTCAATCTGATCTTTGGGTCATCAGCTACCACAGAATTGCATTATTAATGTATTAACACATAATAATATCTCAACTAATTCCTTATGTAAAAATGTAACAACGTGTGCAAAATAAAACTAATTTGAACCAATAATTGAAACCAAGGTTTGTACAAGTCTAAGTCCAAAAAGCGAGAACTTGAGTATATAATACTCTAAACAATTTAAAAGACCATTTAAGTAGTGGTGGTTGCAGAAAATTATAATTAGGGATGCCATGTAGGAATAAGTAAGTAATATTAGATGTTCCATGTCATCACACAACCACCACAAATGAACCCACCCCTCTCTAAAAATATAAATTATCAAATTTATAAAATGTAAAAACAACATCGCTTCTAACCCGAAAATTATCAAAATTTATTTTTAAATATATAAAATAAACCTGTCTTTGACCATTTTTATAGTCCTGTGAATGATCTGGTACTTTTTAAGGCCTTAGAGTCATCCAAGAAAAACGACTGCTAAAGACCTTTATGAATCCTGCTCGGCATTTTCCGTTGTGGATTTTATATTTGTGCACAGGAAATTCCAATTCAATTTCAGTAGGCTAATAAAGCCATGATAGTTAAATTGTTTTATGCGAATTGTATTTTAATTTAAAATACATGTATACAAATGAGCAAAGTTCTAACTACAAACCACTGAATGAAACTCATGTTATTCTACCTTATAACAGGCACTAACCTATGTATACATGTATTTTCTTAATTTCGCCACTTGATTGGGACCCTACAGTCAGCAGAATGTTGGTAGTTGCCTAAAATTTTTAGGTCCCTAATCATTTGAGTCAGGGTGACCACGTGGTGTGCACATGGTTGTGGTGACACGCATAAGTTCCTCCAATTTCTATTTGATTCTTTATATCTTCTGTTGTACCTTCCCTGACCTGCATGTGGTCTATGATCGTCTGAGTCGTTAAGAGTGAATTTAAATTTAATGCACTTGCCAAACATAATGTCTCGTGCATCCCTATTCCACCTCATACAGTTTACCACAAAATAAGACAATCGAAAAATTTCTCACTTTGAAACTAAATTACAAGAAATATGGAATTTGGATGCATATATCTGGTGTTGAAATGTGAAAAAATGAAAATAAAATCGGATGTCGTGGAGGACACATGAATGCAATGGTGACCCCTTTTCAGCATTTCATGAAGGCATTTCCTCTTTTACTGTATAAAATAACAAGTATTATATTCATATTCAAGGTTCCGCGTACGGGAGCTAACATTAACGATATACAGGATTTTAGTTTAATGGCTTCGTTTGCAAATACTCTATTGGAAGCCACAAAAAAAATCGAATGGTCACGAAAACATTAAAACCGCTTTGTCCATAGTAACAATGTCAACGTCACAACAGATTCCAACCACTAAGCTCCAAGATAAAATTGAGGAGGCAACTCTTGGCACGTGTGCACCTAAAACTCTTGTAGAAAGTTCAGAGAAAACGTGCTAAAACAGACATTGTTTCAGATATCTTTCGATTAGCACTCCAAAAATTAGTCTGCACATTGTCGACCTTATAAAAATGAATTGCTGTGGTCCTAGGTTAGCCTTGGCCACTATACTTTCCGCTTTGTTCTTCATCAGTACTGGGATTGTTCTCCTTATTTTTCTACCAGAGGCAATTGAAAACGCGATCTTGAGGGTAAGGATGAACATTTCTATTAACAAACTTTAAAGAAGTTTTACAACTTGTCTTTATAAACTTCCAAAAATGTCTCATTTGGTCGTTCGATATGGTAGCTAGCCACTCATGGCACCCCTGTAGCAGATAAATGTGGATGCTAAGCTAGAATGGGTCAAGGATTGATGTCGCCGTATTAGCATGTTGTTGAAACTACTATATAATGGGACAAGGATTTGAAATCCTTCAGCTTATAGACCAGCGGTATTCAAACTAGGTTTCGCGGCGTTTTCATTTAAGTTTAAAAGTTGGATGACAAAGTAGACATTTTCGTTACTTTATAACGTTTATACTGTATATTTCTTACACTTTATCAGAAAATTTGGCAATTCATCCTACTATTTAAGTATTAAATCTGAATTCGGTAAATGTATACTGCATTAATTTAAAAATACAAAAAATACACCTAGGCTATACAAAATTGTTAGCGTAATATTACTTTTGATCAAACTTCAGAAAATTTGAGTTTAAAAATCCAATTTCTTGCCAGTCATTAAGTTGATTTGAACGATATGTCTAGTTCATTACAATATAAAAATCATGAAACGCTGCTCATTTAAAGCAACTTTTTTAAATATAAAATTACGATAGTCAGAATGCTAAAATTGTATAATTATGAAAAACCGGAACCTAAATTTCAGGAAAAAACTGCAATCTCACTAATTGGTTAGAATTTTAAATAATGTACCGAAGAACACTATACATCTACATGTAAATATGCCTTGATGGTTATAATTACATGTAATATAGCCGCTAATCAAGTTACACCTTCACACGCTTATAAATAAAATGCCCCTAAAAACTGAACAGGGTATCATGTGAAATTGACCTTCACAGAACCTGGCGAAAATATTAAAAGAACATTACAAGCTCAAAAATATGGAATAATATCTGGTCATCTCATCTCCATACTTAAGTCTACATATATTAGGCCTACATGGAGTCACATCTGTCCATAAGCTGGTTTATGAAGTTTAAGCAATTTCTTAGAAAATATTAGCAAACTTTTGATGCAATTTTATAAGTACAATGTAATTAAAAGTAAATATGTATCTATATGAATTGTATACATGTGTTCATTCATCAAATTTATTTGCACAGGCTTGGTAAACATTGGAATGCCTGGTATAATAAGCTATTTGCACGATATGTGGATGGGGAAAAACGTTAACCCACAATTTTTATACACTGCATAGCGGTAAAGCTGAAGTGATCAAGGTCAATGAGAAAAACTAATTGGTACAACTGGAAAGGAATGCCAATTACAACTATTGATTAAGAAACAAAAAGCACATAAACTTCCAGACAATGTAATGTTAAAGTGAAGTTTATATTGATCTTAAATTAATCGGAACAATTAAAAAATAAGTCAATTACCGCTATTTCCCTTAGGAAGTAGTACAAATAAGCACTAAATGCATAAGAAATTGTTATTTGAAAGGTATGTTATTTTGAACAGAAACACCTACGCACGCACACAAAAAAACAGCTAAAAAATGGAGAATATTGCGATAAATCAACAGATAAATTAGGCTAAACTGGTGCATGTAATCTAGTAATCAAAAACCATGGAAAGACCAAAGTCAATAGCAATTGCATTATATAAGATTACATTCCCACTCGATTCAGCAAAGAATATAAGGTGGAAGTTATAGTTTGCATTCACGTACCAATAGAATTGTGTGATCATATTTCAGATTTTTATCTTGAAATAGATGTAGCCAAGCAGATGTTGATGCATCTTCAAAGATCTTATCTTTCCCAAACGTTTTATTGTTTTTTCAAATATTAAATATAAAGAATGCAAGCAAACAACTAAATATGTATCCCAATATGCCCTACTTACATTAAGTAAAAAGTCGGTCTTTACTTAACGTTCTACTTTTGTATAGACTAGACGTGCAAACGGTGAAATTTCACATCCCTGGTCAAAAAAAAAACAAACATAGAGAAATGCTGTTATTTTTATTGTAACTGGGTACTTTTGATTTCTATTGTTGACAATAGGATCATAGAAAATACTTTTGTTTTGTATTTGGGAAAATTTTTGGATGGCTCGGCCCCAGCCCCAAAATCAAGGTTGTCGACAGTTACTAAACAGTAACGTGACAAAAAGTACTAGTATCTGAAATGATCCTGGCTATTTAGCTTGCATGGATCAAATAATAAATTAAAGTAGCTACAGATTATGTAAAGGTTTGTTTTAAAACCTGTGCAATCTTGTAAAAAAATAATTTGTGCAGGGGCAAATATCTGGACCTTTATCCACTTGATATCAAAGACAATTACATTAGCCGATCAGGTTGATTTGTACCGGCATGCATGGAGGCCTGACTAACAATTAAAGTAGGCCTACGCCATATGAAAGTCCTGTTGCTTTTGAATAGATTGAAGGTTATTATATAACCCATACCATGCAATCAGAAACCTTTTTTTATAGTTTTTAAAAGCTATATATAGACAGTGTATGTCTCATTTTCGTCATACGTACATTTAGGGGGCCTACCCAAAGACACTAATTGTTAATTTGAATACGTACCCTGCATATGGCAGTCCAATTTGTTATTACACAGACGGCCGGTACCAGAATAATATATTTCAAGTTATGTTGCTAATACAATTGGATAACACTTATCATGCAAATTAAACGCACTGTAACTAAACTTCATAACAATAAACTGAAATATGACACCGTCAATTTACCTTTACAAACGACGTAATGATGGTACCTGGTGAAAATACTCCCAACAATCCACGTGCTTGGCTCTTTAAATATTCCCACTGTGTTGCAAGTACGTCGAAGCATGGCATTTTTAATTAGCCTCCAGGGGCGCAACAAGCATTTCGTAAATATGTGCACTGCTGGAAAAAATAAAGAGCGGTCAATTTAAACAATCGAAAAAAAAAATGTAGACACTTTTCTGAAAAATCCCTAAATAAAAATAAAATACTTGGGTCCGTTCATGAATTCTATCTTGTCTGTATTCTAACAAATTCTTGTTTACAGAGCTGTCTTGGGGCTCATTCAAAAATTACGTCACACCTATGTTTGTTTTTTGTGACAATTGTGACCAAGGGGTGGGGGGTGGTTCGTTAATGTGACGTCACACAATCAAAATTTATTTCTAACGGTAAATAATATGCGGTAATTTTTTTAAATTTTTTTAACATTTGAAATTTTTTAATAGCAGTCGGAAAAAAAGATTTGGGTTCTATAGTGACTTGAAAAGCAGTTGGGGGTTTTCCCCAATTGCTCTTCACGAAGAACTATTCATAATTGATGAGTAGCAATCGGGGTAGGTCAAACATGCAGGAAAGGCTTTGGCATGTGTATTTTTAAAGTGTAGCGACCGTAGTATGTGTGCTGTGTAGTTTGGTTTTGCTCAAGAAATGTGAGTATTACAATAATTAAATTACAAGTATTACAAGTATAGAATTTTTTGTTGGAGGGGGGGGGGGTGGTAATCGACAGGCTGTGACGTCACTATGGATGGGGTATTTTAAAATTTGTGACAATTGTGACAAAGAGGTGGGGGAGTGTTTAAAAAGAGGCAAAAAGTGTGACGTATTTTATGGACGGCCCCTTGGTCTATTACCCACAAGTACAGGGTAATTAAGCTTTCTGACAATAGAGGGATTGCATGAGCACGCCTCCCTTAATGCTAACCACATTGACAGCACTGTATGTTTTTCCAATGCGTTCTCGTTAAGGTAAATCAGTTGACGGGGCTTTAAGGGAAGCGTGCGCAATCCCTCTATTAATCCATTTGTACACGATACTTGGACCTGACAAAACATTTAAGTATCATGTGGAGTGTTAAATAGTTTGCAACATCATTAATGTGTCCATCAGAAGCAGTAATAATGAGTCATAGTAATAATGACTCAATTTGGTTCCAAAATGACTTTTCAGATGTTGACATATTTGAATTTCATCTTCAATAGTTATCTTTAAAACATGCATTAAGTGAGAAATGTAGTTTGACTATACAACAATGTAGGCAACTTTTCATTGATAAATTCCTTAAACAAATACACAAAATGAATAAGAAAAATTGCTATGATAATATGGCCGATATGCCTCGTTACCCCAAACTGCCCATATTTTGAAACTTGTTTCTCTCCAGACATTTGTAATAATTCAATTTTATTTAGTAATTAGAATACACTACAACTATAGGCCTACCATCTATTGCAAATTCACTCACATAATTATTAAAATTAATTAATGCTTAATTAATATAAATGTATTCCTATAGACAACAAAAAAACTGTCTGAAACAAAGAAAATACCAATAATTCCCCCATTTACTCAGAATCAGGCTAATATGGCCAGAAATGGTCACATGATTCAAATGACCAATACTACTATAAGGACATATGCCACCATCCAAATGTTCCCCATGCCAACTATCCCCTATCCACCCAAAGATAATTTCTGAAATATTAATTTACTTGTTATTACGAAAAGTGGATTTTTTACAGACATCCACCATGTAAAATTGTATTGAAAATATTGTAACAAAATTTATTTCCATATTTTTAGAATTTGGTGCTTTCCGAATCTGCTGCACACTATAAAACATGGGAGGAACCACCAATAGCGATGTACACCAAGTATTACTTGTTCAATTACACTAACGCCCAAGAATTCTTTTCCACATGGGAAGTTAATGGCACTAAACCCAGAGTTGAGCAAATAGGTCCTTACGTATACAGGTAAGTATTAAATTAAATGTATTAACTGATCCAAAATATTTGCAAAACAGAAGTTCTTCAGGGCATTGTACATTGATATCAAGCAAAGATATCAGAAATTTAATGTAGTTTAGCATATTTTGGTATTCAATCTGGGTGCATTAAAATACTTAAATAATTAACAGGCAATCAAGAAAAAGGACACAAGTTAACTTCTATGAATCTGATACTGAAGTGGAATTTTACGTGGAAAAGAATATGACGTTTGTACCAGATTTGTCCAATGGCACCGAAGAAGATTTAGTAACTATTCCCAACATTGTGCTAAGGGTAAGTATTTTCCATGATAAAGTTTATTGAAAAGGGGGCAAGTACTATAGGACCTATACTTGCCATACATACATTTTTTCAGATACACAGTGTAATAAAATTGCTTGTAAGATAACCAACATATAGCTGACTTTTATTGCACTGCCTAATCTTATGTTCGATAAAATTAACACAATAAGGTCTTGGGTTTAGCATCATCTTAATTGACACTAAAATGTGATATGTGAACGACCCAAGATGAAAATTCATAAAGACCATTTTACAGGCCGTTTCACATAATCCTAAAACGAGAGAAGAACCATGGAAAACCGCAGGATTATTTATGTCAGGAATAACTACATACCCTTTCCACACCCAAGCTGTGGGAGATTTACTTTTTAAAGGATTTATTGATCCAATTATCGCCACTGCACGAAAATACGCTGATGAGGAAACTGCTTTCAAAGACGACTACTTTCGTTTGATGGTAATTAAAATTTTGACTATTTGACCACCAATCAAGAAAAATGCTGGTTATTTAAGCCATACAAATAACGGGACTTCCAAAAGCTAGAATTTACCAATCGCCTGAAATGGGTGCTAGCAAATATTTTTTTAATATCATAAAAAGTGTTAAGTACCATTTGAAAAAAAAAAATCCAATCACTTGATTTCACAGTATTATAAAATGGACATAATGAATTTCAGAGTAATTCTACTGAGACTGGTCCAATAAGAGTAAAAACTGGAAAAGGTGATATCAAAGAGTATGGGAAAGTGGTGGAATACAAAAATGAAAGGTGAGAGCTATATTCATGGCATTATTTTAAAAGCTATATTCACGTATATTTTTTTGATAATAAATTTTCTTATAAAGTTTTTTGTATTATCGATATTTTTTCCTGCATTTATTTTGAATGAGAAGAGTCTTAAACGTTTGGCCAGAGGATTCCCCATGCAATGAGATAAGAGGAACAGGTAAACTATAGTAGCTTTGACCAAATTCAAAGAATTTTAGTAAAATTCGACCATGTGGTTATTGCAGATGGATCTATGTTTCCACCGAAATTGCCAACAGATAAGAGACTTTACCTATTTGCTGGTGATATGTGCAGGTATGTGCACGGGTTACTATCTCTGAAAAGGTCAATTTCGATCTGTAAATCTCAGAATTTTCATCTTGTGATTTGGATATTTTTTTAGGTCAATGTTTCTTCGATTCGAAAAGGTAGTTGACCACTTTGGTCTCAAGGCGAATCGATTCTCTCTCGATCCTGATACACTGGCCAACACAAACCCAGAATACGAGTGTTTTTGCAAATCTACTGTAAACAAATGTTGGGGATCTGGCGTTTTTAATGTAGGACAATGCAGGAATGGTCAGTTTAAAACCGTGCGAATTCATACATTCTAAGAGATTGAATAACTAACTGGTGAAAATGGTTTTTTTTTACAGATTCTCAGATTTTAATATCCCTACCTCACTTATACAACACTGATTATCACATCAAGAATGCCATTGATGGGCTGATGCCTGACCCAGAAAAACATCAGTTCTTTATCGACATTGAACCAGTAAGTAAACGTGCAGTGATTTGATAATTATGCTCATGACATATTTTACCACGTTTTATATAGATTTTTGAAATCAATCCAATCATAGAATACAGGGATTCCACTCAACGTTAGCACTAACTTGCAACTAAACCTTGGAGTTGAGCATACGCCATGGCTTGGGTAAGAAACTGAGAATCTCTTACAGGGGGCCCATTCCAGAACTTTTATAATACATGTACTGTAAATTGAAAATGGTGTCTAACTTCAACATCTGTTTTAAATTGAAGACAAACTGACAATCTTCCGGAAATCATATTGCCATTGTTATGGATGAGTGATGTAATTTTTTTTCACATTTTTCATAACTAGAGCATTTGTATGATCGATGACCTTCTAAAAATCTTTTTTACATCACCCTATATAATCCAGGGTATAGACATCAATGAAACCATGACAGCAATGATCAAAGCAAAAGTCATCGATGGTCCCCTGATGATAAGCTTCATTGCGCCACTTATACTTCTGGGATTAGGTGTAGTTATTGGATTTTTGGGAATTTTTTGTTCTGTTTATTACATGTTCAGGGTAAGGCCTTTTTGAATTTATTTTCAGCTGTCAATAGGGCAGTACTACAATTTTATAATTACAATTGCCGTTTTGCTTTATTTTGCAGACAAACAAATCGACGGTTCAACCTCTCAACGAAAAAACTACTGTACATGCATTCACATTCTAAACCGGTCAAATACTACACATGTAAATTATGCAATTTCACTACAAAAATTGCGAAACCGCAACAAATTCCAATATCGTTTAGTGAATTCGCAGACAGCCTCTTGCAATTCCGGCCGATATAACTTTCCACCAATATTAATTTGAAATTGAGGAGAGCACTTCACATATCGAAAGCATATTGTTGCATATTGTTGTTAAAATGAATGCTCAATAAAGTCACTTTAAAATTAAATCGCAGAACCTTGATGCACACATACGCCCATGTAGCAAAAATGGGTGTGAAAAATTTCTCCCTTTTTGGGAATTACTGATCGATATGCAGTACAATGCATGTACATTAGGTGGAAATCGAAAATACATGCTTATGATAAAAATGTTCGGTCAACTAAACTGTGGCAGTGTGGCACATCGCTTTGATTGGGTCCCCGACGCCACCTCGCGGCTGCGCTGAAAATACCCTCGAAATATATGATATGACGTAGCCACATACATTAATATTAAAATTTACAATTATTCAAGGGCCGATACATACACAAACAACTCCAAGCTTATAGCTAAGTGTTACTAATTATGACACTATTTATAATGCATAAGTATATTAATTTTATTAGATTAAAATACACAAATTCTTCAATTTCAATATAAAACATTAAACATTAATAAATTTGTAAATTATTTAATAAACTAATTTATAAATTCAATATCATATGCATAAAAGTTAAGATTAAAACATGTATTTGAAACCATTAAATATATTTAACAATTTTTTTAAAGTAGAAAAACTACAACTCTCGCCTCTTACCGGGATTTAAAAGAAATTATATAAATTGCAAAACTTCAATATGAAACATTAATTATTAATAAATTTGTATATAAAATTTGTAAAAAAATTATATTTTAATATTTATTGAATGAACTAATTTAAAAATGCAATATCATGCATAAATTCACATTTTTTTAAGTAGATGAATTACATCTCCTGCCTGTGCAAGAGTTTCCCAAGACCCTGGCATCAATATAAATTTCTTTATCCGGGCCATCTTGCTCCAGGTTTACTAGTTTTAATGCGTATAAATCTGAAAACATGCATGGAAATGATGCCAAAAATGTTAAAAATATCACCCTGCAAGTTAGCAGAACACAACACGTGCTGTAGTTTGCATGTGCTGCTTTTATGTTCCGTTCTATAAGTGTTGAAAATGTTCTTCCTTCTCAGATGTTTAAAATTTCACTTCACAAAATAACACAAAAGGGCCCTTTGCGACTTACCGGGATCCTTCAATTAAGTCACCTCTGTGGTACCTTCTTATGGACTATTAGCTAGACACTTGATGGACCGTTTGCATCTTATATACTTGGGACCCTTAATTATTATTTTAGCAAAAAAATTAAAACTCACCCAAGAGAATTTGAAATATGTGGCCCGCCTGGAATCTGTTGTATTCCTTTGTAGGAACCATCGCGTGAAATCCGATGCGAAAATTAGGTTTGTCGTGGCAAAATTCCAAAATCAACCTGCAAAGCACCGTTATAGGGCTTTATGTGGAATTAACCATACTCCATGCAGTGAGCGAGAAGAAGAGGAAAAACACAGCTTACCGAATGACGTCTTCGTGGGAAATGCTTAGTTTAGGTTCGGCGGGCCTTTCCTCTGGCGCTTCTTCGGGAATGATGTCATCTGGCATCTCCTAAAGTATATAACAGTATATTCTTTAAAAGTACAACGCTCATATTGGTATCTGCTTCGAAAGTTTTGAAAACAACATGTAAACTCTGTTGACCTGATTTGAAGGTTCCGGCACCCAGCCCAAGGTTTTCTCAGGCTCCTTTCTTTGTCCTGCAGTCTGATCACCAAGATTCGTTGCATCTGGCAGCCGTGCTGCTTCTAGAAATGTTTCTTCCGTGGGCTGTTCCATGGGCTCCCCGGCCTGTGGCAATCGGCCCCCCTCTTGAATATCTTCTGGCTGCGACGGTGGAGGCAAGGCCGGCACGTCGGGAAAGAAGGGCATCCTCATGCCCATTATGTTGCGCCAAACAACTGCTCAATGCGAACGAAAAAAGGTTTAGTTAGAAATTAATCGTCTCACCGAAAATCCGGGTACAATTTGTAAGCTGTAATGGTTCACATGAACATGGTCAAACTTTCGTTTGCACGATTCAACTCTGGAAAAAACACGATTCTAGCACTTGGGACTTTACGACTCGAACCTCCTCCCTCCGTATAGTTATTGATGCGACGAAACAGTCCTTTCGCAGCTAGGGGTGACTTACGTTTATCTACTTCCGGGAACAGCTCTTCTGGATCCAAGAATCGGACCAGCGGTGGCCGCTGGCGCTAGACAAGTAGATGCATGTAAAAAAATCACAATTCGAGAGACGCATATTTAGAAAACACGAGGTGCAAGAAAAGTGAAAAACGAGACATTACCAACAACTGTTCGATATCGGGTTGGGGAAGGGCTGCAAGGACATCATCGAGGTTAGGAAACGGACGACGAGCATGTCTTGTAATGCGTCTCGGGGGTCGTCTTTGTGGTACCCGAGGCACATCACTGCTTGTCTAAAAGTTGGCGGGGCAAAGCTAAATTACAACTTTCGACAGAATTTCACCATTTTAAATCCGGCAGCGATCAGTTTTCCCATAATGTCCGCTTCTCACGATGCCACTAATGCCAACATCGAGAAAGCTCAGCAAAACTACAGGCAGCGATCCAACGACGCATATTTCTGGAATCACCTCCTGCCGATGTAGGAGCTATAGTACGGAGGCCAGCAGGGCCTTTTAGCCCGAACCTCGCTTTATTGGAAGGCCTCAAATTTTATCGGAAATTAAAAAATATGGGAAGACTCGCTTTGAAATTGCAACTAGGGGGTCTCGCAAAGGAAAGTGGCCCGGGCCTTTCCCATACTCTCTGAGGGCCTGCGCTCAACTACATTATGGCATTTGTTTGTCGACGGGATGCAGGTACCAAGTTGAATTGAATTGAAAATGGAATAAAAAACAGTTGATATCAATAACATTTGCAGTCGTTAGTTGTATCGTGAGAACCCGGTTTTGGGCATCATGCAAGATTTTAACATGGAATATTTTGAGGCATTTTACCTCAGAGGTCGGTGGCGAAAGCAGAGGTTGTTCAACCAGTGGTGCTGGGGGTTGTGGTGGTGGTGGTGGCGATCTGCGTGGATATAAAAAGAGATTAAATCTCTAGAATCTAGTTGACATCCTGGAGTTTGTATAACTTGTTCCTTACCTAGCTATATGTGGGTCGAAAAATTCTGCAAACACAGGATCAGCCAAATGTTCATGATTGCAAGGAGGCGTTTGCTAAGAGGGTAATAATTAAAAATGAGGGGTTTTCCTTGGCCCTTTCCTTCTTGGTATGAAGCAGAAACTGAAAGCTCGCTTAATATATATATGTTACGTTACCGGTCTTGGAGGATCATCTTGCCGCTTAGTAATTTGGGACCGTGGCACAGTGTGGGGAATTTCCTCGTCGAAGAAAGGCTCGACGTAGAGTTCCTCCATGGGAAGAGGGAGGGCTTCCATTGGACTTAATGCTGCGTCCCTCCTCAGTTCCATTAAAAATTCCTCCTCTTCTTCTGTTCTCCGCACCAAAGTATTACCGGCCATTCGTTTGCTAAAAATTATACAAGAAACAATTAACAATTCTCGATATGTCCCCAACGAGCTATTAACATTTTCAATATATGGCCCCATACAAAGACCCAAATTCAGTGCCGCCTATACATATGATCCATGATTTGAGGGGCCCACGCAGGTCACATACACATTCAATAGTCATAATTAATTCAATTCAATGCATTACCTCGCAGTCACATATAACATGTGGCAGGGGGTAATGTGCCAGATTTTTACGACGAAGAGTATATTCTTTTGTGGCCACTTTTTTGGGAACTATCTCGGCATTCGCCTATATGGGCCAATACGGGCGATCGAGGGAGATTGTTGGAAACCGCGAAAAACCACAACCAGGATAGTAAATCTAGGTTCAAACCCGAGTTCAAAGAACTGAGGGTAACCACTAAGCCAACCTTGCCGGTAACATTAGGGATGATTTATGCGATGCCAAGGCGGATAGGACTATTAGGGGCACTTTACATTGATGTGCCCAGGGCCTTACAAAATTTCAAATACGGCTCCCATGCCAATTTGCCAACTTTAAAGTCTTAACTTATTAACTTACCTAGATGGCAAATCCAGTGTCGGCTCCACCAGTCTCTTTTTCTTGACATCCTCCAGAATCTTATCTGGGGATGAAAAGTTAGTGGGGGTGAATCAAGAAAGTAAAAATAACGCTGAAACTTAATTACTGCATGGGTAAAACAACTCGCCATGAAAGTCCTCCGTGATCCATTTCAAGATACGAGCGGCACCGGTTGACAGCTGAATCATAATTGCGTTAGCGATGTACATCGACTCGATACCGGGGAAAAGTGCATTTTCGCACGTAAAAGTGCGAATTAAATAGTCACTGTCGTAATTTAGAAAGCAAGAGGTAAGCCGTGTTGTCTTTTAATGTTGAAGTGAAATCTCGTAACCATCAATTTCTAGTTTCGAAAAGTTAAATTGAAAACTAGGCAAACTTACCAGGTACTCTCTAGATCAATATGTTCGCTAGTATAAAGCTTCTTGCGCTTGCAAGTTTCTGGGTCTATATATGCCATCCTAGAAATATAAATTGGATATTTTGGAGAAAAAAGTCCTTAAGAGTGCAAGGGCCCAAAGAACCCCTTCAAATAAATTAATTTTATAGCTTTACGAATTCAATGTTTGATAAATAATAAATCAGGCTAGAAGAATCAAAGGAATATTTGCACATATGGACCTAAAGCCTATAAATGCCCCAATAAATGTCACATGGGATCGATATAAAGAATGACGTCACATGAGACCAAAAGCTTAGCTTAAAATTGACCAAAAGCTTGAAGTCACATTATTATAGGGAATAATAATATAATAATATTATTATAGGGAATAAAGAATGACGTCAAATGGATCAAAAGCTTGAAGTCACTTTATTATAGGGAATAAAGAATGACGTCACATGGACCAAAAGCTGGACGTCACATATTGTTATAGGGAATAAAGAATGACGTCACATGGACCAAAAGCTGGAAGTCATATATTGTTATAGGGAATAAAGAATGACGTCCCATGGAGCAAAAGATGGAAGTCACATATTGTTAAAAGGAGTAAAGAATGATGTCACATGGACCAAAAGATGGAAGTCACATATTGTTAAAAGGAGTAAAGAATGACGTCACATGGACCATAAGCGCGACTGATGATCACATGAGACCAAAAGCTTGAAGTCACATTATTATAGGGAATAAAGAATGAATTCACATTGACCAAAAGCTGTCACATTATTATAAATAAAGAATGACGTCACTTGGACCAAAAGCTTGAAGTCACATATTGTTATAGGGAGTAAATAATGATGTCACATGTACCAAAAGCTTGAAGTCACATTATTATAGGGAACAAAAAATGACGTCACATGGACCAAAAGCGCGACTAATGATCACATGAGACCAAAAGCTTGAAGGTACATTATTAAAGGGAATAAAGAATGACGTCAAATGGATCAAAAGCTTAAAGTCACATTATTATAGGGAACAAAAAATGACGTCACATGGACCAAAAGCGCGACTAATGATCACATGAGACCAAAA
>JAQGCC010003070.1:0-16340 GCA_034698905.1 Xestoiulus laeticollis
CTGATGGGACTAGTGACACGTGCTGTTGAGACTAGTGAGAAATGATACTGATGGGAAGTGAGACATGTTGATGAGACCATGCAGTAATGTGACAAGTGAGACATTCTGATGGGACTAGCTAGACATACTGGTGAGATCAATGTGGCGCTCTAATCGGATTATTGACCGTGCTCTTCAGATTAGTGAGACATATGATACTGATGGGAACTGAGACATGTTGATAAGACTAGCAAGACATGATGCAGTGCTGATGAAACTATTGAGACATGCTATTGAAACCAGTGTAACATGCTGATGCGACTAGTGTGACATGCTGAGCAGCTGATGAGACCATTGAAACATGCTGGTGGGACTAGCGATACACTGTACATAATACTGATGGAACTAGTGGGATATTCTTATGAGACTAGTGTGACATGCTGAGCAGCTCGAAACCATCGAGACACGCTGATGAAACAAGACTAGTGATGCATGCAAGTCAATTGGGATAGCAATTGGTTGTTCCATGATCTCATAATTAATATAGGACCTCATGAAGAGATTTAGCAATAAATGTCAGAAACAGGTATTCTAGGAAAACAAGTGTTAGAAGAAAAAAAAAGTATGTAAAAAGCTACTGCAGGACAAGCGTCTGAACGCCATATTGCCAGAAATACCTGAATGCTAATCAGATCTGAGATGAATGCAGAGAGAGCTAATGGATCACCGAATTTGTAAATTCAGGAGCTTTGCCGAAGGGCCCGAGGCAATTAGCTAATGTTAGTCGAATGCAGTTCAGTATGAAACAAGAGTGTATACACGCACATCAAAGCCACAGCCATAATGAGCATTAGTGCACTTCCGATACCAAATAAGTTCATTTACTTTAGCAAGCACTGCGTAGAATTTTATTCCTTTAATTACAATTTACGATGGCACGCACCGATGGATCGAACCTTCCATGCAACTGGCAAAACCTAGTATTTGACCCAAGCACCTAAGGGCAGCTCTGACCTTTATTGATCAGGATGGCAAATGAGCTAAGCGAGCCCTGCAAGCTTGGAGCAACATTGACACTAGTTCATTCTTCATCCACGCGTTCAATGAGTTATGACCCCAGACTCGCGTCCCCATAAAAGGGACATTTGATTAGCTTCTGTTGCAGTATCATCCTCGCAATTTATAACGCCGACTCACGTTCATTTATTACACGAAACGTCTTTTTGAGCTCGAATTTCAATAATGGAAAAAAGAATTTCTAATCTTATTTGAGCAAATGACAAAGGTCTTTGGCATTTCAAGAGGCGCCCGTGTGCCAAAGCTCCTCAATATCGGAAATAGATGAACATTGGTAAAATCTAGACTCCATCTCTGACGCATGTAGGTCATTTGTAAGAAAGGAGAAAAAAAAAATGGGGAAATTAATCTCTTCTGGTTGCACAAAACATTAAGCAATGGGCTTTAGTCGAGGAGAAAAGTTGTGAGCATTGGCGTCACATGTTAATTACGATAAAATGTGGCTCAATTGGCAAGAGTCCTTGTTTACATGCAAGCAGAAACACCAAATCAATGAACGCAGTTTTTAATCCGCCATAGGTCATTGCTATTAGATTTCCGGCGTGAAATATGGCATGTTCAATTTTCGGAATGCGTTGCCGTTAATTAAGGTTAATTCGTTGTTATTTTCAACGTTGTAGCCGAAACAAATATTAGACAGCAATTAACGAGCCATCGGTCCAAATTAATAACTTTGGGCGTTGAACATTGTACATGAAACTGCACTTTGCTAATATTGGTGCATTATGAATTTAATCTGGTGTAGAGTGTCCAGCAAATTTCGCGGAAATAAAAATTCAAGTCTTTCTAAGGTTGCACGTGTCCCTTACATTTTCAAGAATCCCCTTCCGCTATTAGTTTACATGTAACAACAACCACAACTTGTAATACATAATTGTGGCTCAACTTGCAAATCGTACACCTACATATCCCAACATGGTACGAATTTCATCCTCAAAGTTTAATGAGGAAAAATAATTTTAAATTGAAAGTTTTTGTTAATGTGTGATTAATTGCATGTTAATTAAACAACAGAAAAACAAACATCAACACAGATAAATACACAACTCAATGTCAAAATGTAAATCATACAGAAAAACAATGTCAAAGTGAAAATCATACAGTCCCAATTTCATGGAATTCTGAGACATTTGAACATGCAGATAGTTAATAATAGTTTAAATAAGATTGTGAATTTCATTTTCTTTCCATTTTGTGTATTTATCAAGGAAAACTATGTATTTTTGTTATGGGAGCGCAATCCTCATGGAAATAACGCAAATTGGTCATTGTCCATCATCAGGATGGAAAATCCATCAGGCAAATTGCTGAAATATGATTCAAAATGTTCCAAAAACCATCCAGCATATCATCAAGAAGTAAAAAAATGACAACCAAATTATAAGTTTTGCAAAGAATTGCTCCAAAATATATATTTGCTACTTCTGACGAAAGGTGGATTCTATGTACCGTGAAGAAAATCCCCAGAATAAGTGCTTCAAAACTTGCTGTTGAGATCGAAACACATCTGCATAAAGTTATCAACCCTGAGGCAGGGCACATTGTTTTCAGAAAAAATAAATTTAATGGAAGAGGGGCCAGAAAAAAAGCCATGCATCAGTGACAAAAGTCGTAAAGTGAGTCCAGTTTGCATAAGAGCATTTAAAAATGATCCAGCAGTTTGGAATAAGGTTTTATTTATTGATGAATTCATCAGTAAATAAAATCGTATTCCAAACTGCTTGATCCCTTTTTAATTATTCTTCTGAAAACTGGACTCAAGCTTTACAATTTTTGTCCCTGATGCATGGCTTTTTCTGGCCACTCTTCCATTAAATTTATTTTTTTCTGAAAACAATGTGCCCTGTCTCAGGGTTGACAACTTTATGCAGATGTGTTTCGATCAAAACAGCAAGTTTCGAAGCACTTAATTTGGAGGTTTTCTTTACTGTACATAGAATCCATCTTTCATCAGACGCAACAAATATATTTTTTGGAGCTCTTCTTAGCATTACTTACAATTTGGTTGTCCTTTTTTTACTTCTTGATGATATGCTGAATGGTTTTTGGAACATTTTGAATCATATTTTAGTATTTTGCCTGATGGATTTTCCATCCTGATGATAGACAATGACCAATTTGCGTTCTTTCCATGTAGAATGGGCTCCCATAACAAAAATACATACAGTAGTTTTCCTTGATAAACCCATAAAATAGAAAGAAAATTAAATTCACAATCTTATTTAAACTATTATAACTTATTTGCATGTTGAAATGTCTCAGAACTCCATGAAATGGGGACTGCATATTTTTCACTTTAACATTGCTTTCCTGTATGATTTACATTTTGATTTGTGTATTTATATGTGTTAGTTTGGAGTTATTTTCTGTGTTGATGCTTGTTTTTCGTTCTTTAATAAGTAATTAATAACATATTAATAAAAAAAATTCAATTTAAAATTATTTTTCCTCATTAAACTTTGAAAATGAAATGCATACCTAGCATGTTGGAAGTACGATTTTCAAGTTGAGCCATTAGATGATGTACCTCAAAATGCCAATTACTGCAGTTTCAATATACAAACATGTATGAAAGGTAGCAAAGCAATGACCATTAAAAAGCAAGCCCAAACTTACATGTAATTCTAGTAAAAGAAAAAAAAATTGTAGCAAAAATCCCACCAGGAATATAGCGTGCACATAGCAAAAAAAAACTGTATTGCATGTACATGTACATGTATATCACACGGCTAACAGCTCATATTGTGGAAAGCCCATAGGAAAATTACCGCACTTTGTTAAGCCCTCACGGCAATAGCCAACATTATGGGAAGTCCATAGGGGAAAAGCGCACATCGCGAAAAACGCACATTGTTAAAAGCCCACACGAAGCATTGCGCATATTGCGGAAATCCCACGCAATTAAAAGCCCTCCCACCAAACGCGCCAACATTACGGAAACCCCACGGAGAATATCGCATATGTCGGAAAGCCCGCACGGAGAATAGCGCACATCGTACGGCAGTAGCCAAAATTATGGGAAGTCCATAGGGGGAAAGCGCACATCGCGAAAAACGCACATTGTTAAATGCCCGCAAAAAGCACAGCGCACATTGCGGGAAGCCCACGAAATTAAAATCCCTCCCACAAAACGCGTACATTACGGAATATGACGGAAAGCCATCACGGGGAATAGCGCGCATATATATAATGGAAAGCGCGCACGGAGAATAGCCCACATTGCGGAAAGCCCCAACGCGAAATGCGTGTTAACATGTACAGTATACATGTAGCAGACGTTGCATGCGCCTTGTGCTTTAAATAAAATTGACAACATCTAGACTAAATCTGAATGTAGAGTATTTAATATTGATTCTAACCCGGGGTTAAATTATAGTGTATGTTAGAAGCACTAATTAAAATTACTTATTGTTCTATTCTCCATTATGTAATGTACTGAATGTATTCTATATAATGTTTAACTTCAGCATTCCTATATGTTACCAAAGATTTGCTTTATTTATCTTTTTTTAGCAATATTTTCTATTTATTTTGCTTTAGGCGTTCTCTCTACAGTAATATATAATCTGACCAATATCAATACATTTATTTTTCAGTTAGCTGTTTGCATAAACAGAAAGAAATTAAATTCCGTAACAAAGTTCAAATTTATGGTATGTTCGGAATCTTTAAAGTGCATTCTTGCATAATTTGCATAATGCATTTACCAAGCTAGGTTCACTTCTGAGGCGTCTTTTCTTTAGGTACCCGCGTTAGCTCGTGGTAGCACGCGTGACGTCACACAACCACAAACACGCAGGACACCTCCGGACCGTGGTAGCGTGTTTGCTGCTACCACGCTACCCGTGACGTCACAAGCAGAAACGAAAAGGCGAGTGGTAGCGTGCGGTACCTAAAGAAAAGACGCCTCAGATAGCCTACACATGCAGAACCCAAATGCTTATTACTTAACAATAAATATTTGCAGAAAATAAACTAATTTCCACAACTGGATGAAGCCACCATCAATATTTTTCCAAAATATAGTAACCAATAAAATTTACAAAACACATTACATGTGGTTATAGCGAATTTTTCAAACAAAGGAACTTTTCGGTACCTTGTCCAAACTCATTTGTACTTTTATCATTAGTACATGTGTTTTTTTTTTTTAATACATACATATTGACAATTGGTACTCATTAAATCATGCAAAGAGCATTGATACTTGCAAATTTATTAACTATGATAAAAACAATCTGGTGCTTACATGAATTCTGTATTGTAGCTTTCTTCATGCAACGCCATTTAAATGTACGAACACGTGTTTATACCAAAAAACACAATATTGCTCATCTCACTAAATTCTGATGGGACATTTAACACCGAAATCACTACATACTAAACATGTTTATAAGGGTACGCGAATATAAATATTAAAGTTGATAAAAACTTATTAAACATAATTAAAAGTTTGGACACCTCAAAAACGCACTTCTCACACTCGCGTCGCCATCGAATGTTTACTGTTAACTAAAACTGGCAATAGATGGCGTAACCACATTAATTATCCCACGTGGTGTCCTCTAGTAAACAGTTGTAAACAAGATTGTTTTGAAAAATATTAAGCATTTAGGTCTACAATGTACATTTCATGCAATACGGTACTTGATATTTCTAATAAAAGACACCTTATTCCCAGAACTAATCAACAATAAATGTACTTTATTACACAAAATACATGTACTATAAAAATGATTATTATTTCAATTGCTACATTCTATTTGGCCTATTTATTTCTATTGTTGACAATAGCTAGATTAATAGAATTTCTCTCAAGGATGCTCTATTGATTTCTATTGTTGACATTAGTGGGATTGTGCAGGTTTCCTTTAATCTTAACGAGAACGATAAACACACTATTACACATGCGCATCAATAAACTATGCGCAGTAAAAGTCGTTATGCTCCTCATAGACGTTGTGGTATCACGTTAAACAAATGAAATTGTCGTCCGCCCTCAACCAGAAACCGATTAACGTCGTCCCCACGCATGCGCATTAGGAAAGAAAACAATGCTGCCAAAGTCGTCAAGATTAAAGGAAACCTGCCAATCCCTCTAATATAGAATCATACAAAAATCCTATTGTTTGACCTGTTTTAATTTATTGTTCAATGATCCAACCTTTACATTTTATGATCCAGTAAATACAAATAGACTTATGATCAATAGATTAATAGAGACCATTAAGACTAATAGAAATTTTTTATATTACAAAGGGTGTTCTAAAGAGCAAAGTAATACATGCAGTTTAAAAATCGATATTTCAGTAGGCTTTTGTGCATATTTAATAATAAAAAAAAGCAAATTGGTCAATATTGGTCAGTGATTAATTACTGTAGTGCTCACTCGTATTGTCGGCCAAGTTCATGTGTGTTGTCCCCCTGTATTTAGGGCCGTGGGTTCGGAAGATGAACACAGCCCTCCTTCCCCAGTTCGGGCTCTTGATAAGTTGCCCGCCTGTACTTCTACCCAACACAAGGTGGCCCAATCTATAGCTGCTTCTACATCTTCCACTTCCTCTACTTCCAAACTCTGGACTAATAAAGTTAAAAGGTTACTTCTGCTTTTACTTCACCAGTTTCTTATTGTCGTTGTTTCTGCTTCCCTTCAAAATGCTTAGCTCGCTTCACACTATCCATATCCTCCCTCCCACCCCAATATATATCTCAGATTCCAATATCTCTAAAACATTCCTAGATGTTTGTCTTACAGAATGTGATAGTACTGTAGATAGTTTTTCTATTGTTAATGTCTTTTGTTGATGTCAGACAAGCTTGTGAACTAATGTCTTAAAGACTTTTGCAACGTTGTTGTTTTGTAGTAAGCTTTGCATTTTAACAATTTTACCTTGCTAAAATACCATTTTATTCATTGACATTCACGATATAACTTACACTATTGATACATACACTGTCGAAGTCCAACTTAATTGTAGGATCATAATTTTAATTAAAATAAAACAATTAAAAGCAATGTTTTCAATAGAATTTTTGATTCCATTCACAAAACAGACAATTAAAAATATAGTTTTAAAAAAAGCTAAGATAATTTATTTTTAATAAAATTACAGTGAAGCTTGTTAAAGCTGACCACCCAAAAAATGTCAAGATCGGTCACTGTATACAGAGCATTTTTATGAAGGAAAACTAACATGGATGCACTATAACCAATTAATGGAAAGTGGTCACTTTACCAGGTTTTTACTTTATATAATAAACCATGAAAACAATTGAATTAACAATAATTAATAGTGAAATAAATCCTAGTAAAATCTGGTAAAGTGACCACTTTTCATGTCTTTTTTGAAAAAATTTTTTCAAACTATTCAAAAAATTGCATACATGTATTATGACCACCTGTAGGCCTGTACAGTGACCGAATTTGGCCATTTTTCAAGTGGTCACCATTAGCAGGTTTTACTGTATTTTTAGATTAATTTGATAAAAATCTCAAAAAATGTGATTACTACTACTAAAGTTCCAGTAAAGATAGTTGGCATGTCAATATTGTATGGATTTCAAACATATTGCCTTTTGTGCAACATTTTCTTTTATCAGCATTATTAAAGATTTATGTCTTAAAAGGTTTTGGATAAAAATACATGGTTTGGACATCAATTATTTCCTAACATATTCAGCATTAAAACTAACCCGTATATGTGACGCATCATTCCCTGCTATTGGTTTTCTCCATGAATGATATAAGAGTACTGGATCTCAGTGATGGCACTAGCATGATACAACCAAGTAACATTCCAAATGTGTGTACTTACTTTCAGGCGAACTGCAGATGATGATGATGACCTTTCAGAAGTTCAACCTGATGCAGTTCCACCAGAGGTCAGGGAATGGCTTGCTTCCACCTTTACTAGACAACTCAGTGGCAGAAGACGAAAGACTGATGAAAAACCAAGGTTCCGGACAGTGGCACATGCCATTCGAGCAGGAATATTTGTTGAAAGGTACATCAAATTCTGTACACAAAATAAAAGCTTGGATTAGTTTAATATCTTGGAAGAATTTCTGAGCTTTTATATGGATTGTTACTGTTCTTTATAGAATTTACCGTAGGATATCAAGTTTATCCATGCCCCAATTTCCTCCTCAAATCGTCGCACTTTTAAAGGTAGAATTTTAAATTTTTCAACACTTCTATATTCATTTTTTTCAGGAAAATGTAATTGTGAACCCCACATTATTTTCAGAATTTAGATGATTGGTCATTTGACGTTTTTGCTGTCAATGATGTCAGTGTTGGACAACCCCTTCGTTACATCGGATTCGATTTACTCAATAGATATGGTGTCATTCATAAGTTTAAGGCATGTTAGTTTATATATAAGACTGACTGAAATTTTTAAGTTATTTGCAAATTCCAATTTCCAAAATAGTTGGTTTTCTAATCCATTATTCTCAGTAAGATTCTACTCACATGTCATCTCTTTTAGATCAATACATCCGTTTTGGAGTCATTTTTATGCAGCGTAGAACAAGGCTATTGCAAATTCAAGAATCCATATCACAACAACATCCATGCAGCAGATGTTACTCAAACTGTTCATTTTATGATTTGTCAATTGGGTCTCATGGTAAGATGCTTTTTGGCAACATATGGTGACCATATTGGTTATTGAAAAAAAAAATTGTCACAGCTTTTTTCCAAACTCCTAAACAGTGTCTTGAGTTCAAAAATACAGGGCAAACCCAAGGACAAACATTATACAACATTTTCCTTAAGTTCTGATTTTCGAATCAGAATGACACAAATTTGTCGACAATTTTTTTATCTTAGTGTTAGAAGAAAAATTGTGCACGTTGTAGATGAAAAATTGGTCTCTTAAGGATGAAAGTTATATGTTCATTGATAGAACTCTTTTATTGCAGCTTAACTAGCTTAAAGTGCTTACTTAATTATTTAAACATTTCTGGAGTTTTCGTTGAAATGTTTTCTTTTATATCGTATCCTTATAATACAAAAATCAATGTACTCCAGGTCGTTTCAAGCTTAATATATGGAATTCAAAATCACCTGATGAAACATAGATGAAGCGTAGAAATGTTGAAAATATTCCAATGAGAATAGTATATTTTCCACATGCAATACTGTACGTTGAATTAAAGAGGCATAAACTGAGCAATAGCAAGAGTATAAATTCGATAAATTATGTAAACGGAATAAACATCAAAGTAAATCAATACTGCATCTAACCATAAAAGAAAAAAATCACGTTTGTATAGCAAGTGCATTTTCCCAATACTTTATTGTATATGGCATCAATGAATTGTTTGATTCTATACTTGTATAACTGTGATGATTCAAGAAACCAAATTTGTGAAAATCATAATATTCACAAAGACATGTTAAGGAAAAGTGAATATTAATACCTACAACATACAATGCAAACAATTATGAATTATTAATTATAAAACTATCAGAGATAATGCAGATAATTCGATATGGACCTTATCTTATACAGGGTGGTTCAAAAGTCAGTGTCACACTAATTTTTTTTTCTTAAATCTTATAAACAGTAATCAAAATTCTGTTGATGTAGTTAAAATTAAATCATGTGTGCGTTATCCACTGATGTTATTAAACAATTAAAAAACATTGTAACAACTTGAAATAATCGTCAATCAAAACGAAAACGACTTTATACTATCAGATCATTCTCTTTATTTTCCTAATTTGACATTTCCCTTAAGTGTCCCGGCTAAAATGTTATAATTTGGATTTCGTTAAATAATGGTCGTAGCTAATTCAAAGCTTCCTATTTAAAGGCATTTACATAATTTTCATAACTATTAGATTTAAGAAAACAAATGGTGTGGAATTGACTTTTGAGCCACCCTTTATAATGGGTTAATCATCTTTAAAATGTCTGTTAGAAATTAGGCATTTTCTATAATTATAAAAAACAAATTTGGTCATACAAGCTTTCAAATAGGCTAAATATACTTTCACATCTTTTTCAGCATTGGTTAACCGATTTGGAAATGTTTGCCACAATCATAGCAGCAGTAATTCATGATTTCGAGCACACTGGTACTACAAACAATTTTCACGTGATGTCAGGGTGAGAAAACTTTGCATCTTCCATCATCTTTCGATTGAAGGGGTTTTCTGTAGAATGCTAAATTTTGTTTCACTGTAATAGGTCAGACACAGCATTATTATATAATGATAGAGCTGTTCTTGAAAATCATCACGTTAGTGCTGCTTTTCGATTAATGAAAGAGGATGAAAACAATATTGTCACCAACCTCTCCAGGGAAGAATTCAGGTAAGTAAACAGTGTATGGGTGTGGTTAACTGGTACTGATTGCTCTGGCACTAATTGTGCACTAATTCAGCTAAAATATTTCTTTCTTTCTCAATATAGGGAATTTCGTACGCTGGTCATAGATATGGTTCTAGCGACAGATATGTCTTACCATTTCCAGCAGATTAAAATCATGAAGAATCTCCTTGCCTTACCTGACACAAAGTAAATTATCTCTTGGGTCGAGTAAAAAGAAACAATTTTCCTGAGTTTTTTTAATATTACAATGATGTTATTTTATGGATTTCAGTATCGATAAACCCAAAGCACTGTCCTTAGTATTACACTGTTGTGACATTAGCCATCCGAGCAAAGACTGGAAACTTCATTACAGATGGACCAAACTTTTAATCGAAGAATTCTTTCGTCAGGTCAGTGCAAAAAATATCTACCTGGTTGTTTAGATAATTATTCGTGTTTTTTTCTTCTTTATATTGATTTATTTTACTCTTACAGGGCGATGCAGAAAAAGAGCTAGGCTTGCCTTTTTCTCCTTTGTGTGATCGAAACAATACATTAGTGGCGGAATCTCAAATAGGTATGTAACAGTGTTGATATGTAATGTATTTTGGAGTACTCAAATGACTTTTGGGCCGTTTGACATTTGACCCTCATTGGATGCATATGCTCAGTAGAGTCAGTCAGTTTTACTAAAGTCCACATGTTAAATGTCCTACGTGTACTTTTTTAAACACAGTTACCGTAATTTAACATCTATTTTTCTTACAGGTTTTATTGATTTTATTGTTGAACCCAGCATGCATGTATGCGGTGATATGTTGGAAAAAATTCTTCATGCTATGCAATCCTCAAAGCCCATCGATGAGTCAATTTCAGAAGAGGCATTCGACAATTCCAGTCAGTAAATTTTTAGTTCCTATATTTTGGCAATTCCCTAGTGAAAAATCTTACAGCATGAGACCCATTACTATTTAGAATATGTCATATCAGTGTTCAGAAATCAATGGAGTTTTTTTATTGTTATTTGATCCATTATTACTATTGTTGACAATAGCATCATAAAAAATCCTTTATTTTTCTATTGGTTTGAATTGGTTCCAATGATCCAGTCAATAAATTAATAGAAACCAATAAGACCAATCGAATTTCTCTATTGTGCTCTATGGCGTTTTAGACCGAGATCCCAATGTTATTCCAAATGAAACTTATGTCTTGTTCAGAATATGTTATTATAACAGTGGTGTCTCATAAAATATTATTACAGTGATGTCTCATAAAATATTATTAAGGGACGTATGCCATCGTGCCCTACAATAATATCTCATTGATAGTGGGGTCTCATTAGTCCCATTAGCAGTTCCCACAATATCAATCTCATCATTCCCGTTGTTTTTCCCTATGGTACCTCTAGAGATTTTTCACTTGAGAAAACGTTGTGGGTGATTTCTTTCTGGCTTTGATCCGTTGTTTTCATATTTTTCTTGCATTTATAGACAAATCCCCACGTGCACAAAGATCTCTTGGAAGTGTGGGTTCTGTCAGTAGTCTATCAGCAAAATCTTCCGATGGCAGCGCCCCAAGTTCGCCAAGAGCCCCTGTATCTCCCAGTAGGTTGGAATTCAAGAGGCCATGGGTCAAGTGTCTGGTAGACAATAAAGCATGTTGGAGAGAGAAAGCTGCCCATGGTCAGTTGCAGATTATTAAAATGTCATATATAATTAGCATGATGTTGCCACATTTTCCCATTTACCAATTGTGGCCTCAAATTATTTGAAGTCATCTTGGCTAAAAAGGCATAAAATACAATTCTACGTTTTGTTTGAACTATTTTCAGATGCGGAACTAAGAGCTCAAAAAGTAATCGCTGATGCTGATTCAGCAGCAAATACGAGTGAAGAAAAATAGTTGCATATATGTAAATGAAAGTATCCTCTCTTTAAGGAAATTGAAATCTATACAAAGCTGCACCTCAATACCTGCCTGTATAGGAAATTGTATATTATTTTTATTTCATTTCATTCTTTTTTTTTAATTTGTAAATGCTTTTCGTTGACCATGTATTATTATCACACCAAAGAAGCATACTTTTTGGAAATAGTCAAAACTGTGTATACATGGTCCTAAAAAAGGTCCACTTCTCATGGAAATTGTCAGTCAAATGTCACTGTTGTAATATATTTCAATTGTGTGAAATTTGGTATAGTGCGTAATTTAACTGCGATGTCCGATTGCAAAATGCAAGTTTTGAAGCCTAGCACAAACATTTTTTAAGAAACTGAGTTTTTTATTATAATCATTTGTAGCAAGTAATGATTCTCTTACAACATGTTACGAGAAATTGTAATTACACATTCATAATTTTAGACATTCAATACTAAACTTTAAAGGTGGTGATATACCACCACCTTAAAGCAAAAGCACGAAAATGTTTCAGTTTCATTTTAATAAAATTGCAAAAGGACTTAAAACTTGTATATTTAAATCATGTGTCGATATTGCTTGTAAAAAAACGAAGTTTAAGGCTGACCGAAGAAAGCTGAAATGTTTTATTTTAATGACGACACACAAGAGAATTCCTTCAACGAAACCCTATTTATGCAGTCATTTGTAAATTTATTATTCTCTCCCTAATTAATTGTATATAACATATTCTCTGGTTATAAGTACATGTATACACGAGCAAAGTAAAAACAGCTATATTTAAGGAAAAGCATAATGCACATATCATGACCCTGATGTTGAGCTTTTTATCAATAACTTAACTTGTGAACTGTTGTTACTCAGATTTTTATTTATGTTTGGAGAAAGCACTCATTTTGATAAGCTTGCGTGTTGAAAGGTATAGATTTTACCTCGTTTTTTTTAAAAAACAAAGAAATAATTAGATATAGCAAACTGGATCCTTCTACATATTTTGTGATATACGAGTCTGCAAATAGCACACACCTATATTTCTGCAAATATGTTTTAATAGACTACCTAATGTACATGTGTCTCCAAACAGTATCAATACATAATTTGCTAATTGGTTATTTTTACAAAAATCTTGGATTTTGCAATTGAAAAATTAAAACACTATATACATGTACGCTTGTATACGTGATAGAAGGGAAATCATACTATTTTCTATTCTTTAGTTCTATCATTCTAAACGAAAGCCAGTCTACACTGTACATGTAATGCACATGTAGCCTAGGCCTATACAGTACACTCATAAGCAGTTGAAAGTAAAACCTTAAATTTCTATAAAATTAACAGAATTTTATCATATATTATGGCATGGTAAATTAAATATTAATTAGCATAAAAGAAGTGATTTACAGTACCTAATATTTGGCTTCGTATCCTTATTCCACCGTCCTGATTTCCTGCTTTTTTCCCAAATTCGAGCACAACCGCCATCTTGAAATTCCTTACACGAAATTTCAGACATTTGACTCTGGAATTCGTTCATAAAAGCGCCATAATTGAGTAATGTAAACTCACGGATTAGTTCACCACTATTATCCCGATAAATTATAATTCCAGGAGCCTGAACTTTGACCCTGTCGTTAATATTGACCTTGTTGCAAAATCCATGATTTTTAATCGATGCAGTAGTACTCGTATCAAAGGTTTATTTCCACGTCATTTTTAAATATATTAAGGGGTACTCACGTTACTAATCTTATCCATGATAAGATACATTTTCGATTGGTTGACGAAGGCTTGAGTGGGCTGGCCGAGCTTGTGACATTCTGTGTTGTGGCGCCAACGATTATAGTGTAATGGCGCTTCACCTATTAGCTTTAATTTTACACGGTGTGTAGTCGGTCAAACAGGAAATTGGCGCTTCTAAGCCTCCGTTATCTGCCAACTTAGCCGAATGTGGATAAAAACACTATTACTAACGTGAACACCATTAATAAAAATTGCAGTATATTTTAAATTTTAAAACTCGTCATTTTTAGCGAGTTACAGATGTTAAAAGTCCAGGAAAGATCAGGGGATTTGCCTTTAGATTAAAATTGAGCTTTTGACCAAAATGATGTTCCTGCCCCTTAGTGGTAGATGTAATTCTTAACACTTTTAGAATGGCAGAGTTACCTTTAGCTTAATAGCCACATATTTAAAAATGGCGCCGTCTTTTTAAACACTGCCTTCCATGTTTTGAATATATAAGCTTATTGCGCGTGCGATTTGTGCACCCAATTTCGAACATTGTATTCAATATGTGCTTCCAAGCAGACGTTAATTTCAGCACAAGATAAAGCCAGTAAACTCCACTTTCAAAATCTTTAAAAAAAAAACTTTGAGCAACCTTTGAACCCAATACTTAACCGCTGCTTGCAAATACAAGTTGAAAAATGATATTTTTTACGAATAAAATGTGATCAAAATCAAATTTTGATAAAAAAACCAAAAGTTCACCCTCAGGTGCATTTTGGATCATTATTACTAACACCAAACTTTATCGGTTAAAAAGTACAGCCTTCTAGGCTACTATTTTATAGTTGCCAGGAATTAATCAATTTAATCCTTCCTACAATAATTACAACTTTATAAATTGTACTACCTGTGAAATATTCTTGTGAAGCTATCCAAATTGGTTTCAACCGGTCGCAAATTTAAAGTAGTCATCAGTTTGCTATATGAACACGTGTTCAATTCTTAAGCAAGCCATTGTCTTGATATGAAACTAGTTCTTTTAATTGCGATCAATGGCAAAATGTATCCATGTTCTGTAATTAATCAAATAATTGGAGTACACCATGTGTGCACAATGTTGTTATCGCATATCTCCCTCCCATCGAACCCACTTGTTTGCAATTCAGTTACCATTTTGTACAATGTTAATTTCATAGTTTCTGCAAATAAAGAATGTATACTTCTTGTTCATAGATTAATCTCTTTTTTTGTTACATTTTTCCCTACTCCAATGATTTTAGTATTTTTCTTAAGGCTCATTACCCTCTGGAGCAAGCCCTAAACCTGTATTATTAACTTTTCAAAAGCCATTTTCTCCATAACATATAAAAATTAAATTAATACAAAAAATTGGTCAATATATTCATCACGTTTTGGTGCATCTAGCTTGCTATTTTTTTAAAACTCATTTCCTCCAGTTTTTTTAACAAAAATGTTTTTTGAGAGGTTATAGTATCATCATTTGATCGCTAGAGGACAGCTGGTGTCCCATCAAAAACACCCCAATTTCAGATGTGCTATTATGTGAGTTTATGCTGCTAAATTAGACGAAATGAAATAGCTTGATGCACTTAAACGTGATGAATATTGAGAATTTTTTTTTTTATTTATTATAAAAGTTATGGATAAAATGGCTTTCTAAAATTTAACATTGCAGATATAGGGTTTGCTCCATAGGGTTATGAGCCTTAAATCTTTTGTAGTTAATAGCTGCATCTTTAAAATTTGAAATCAATTTAGTCATCTTGTAGTTTTTTTAGCTGCAGCACAACATTTATTTGTGAAGACGATGAAAGCAATACAGAAATTCAATGAATATTATACAAGTGTAGTTCTGCTAAACTAATGCAATCCATATTAACAATGGATAAATAAAATAGTAATATTTCATATTTTGATAAATCATTCTGTGCAACTTTAAAAAAGGTTTTAGCATTTACAAACCTTTTTGAAAAACACAACTATTACACCAGCAAGAGCACTCAAGACTTCAAAAACAGACATCATGGAAAAACCGATCCAAAGACCAAAGACTCCACCGATGGATCCTAACAAAGATGACATCTAATCCAAGGTAATAGATAGGTTAAACTTACTTCCTCGACTCAATAATGTGTGTCAAAGGCACAAAATTATTTTCTTACATCGGTTTCTGCCTCTTCTTCGGTGATTTCAATAAAATTTGACATTATTTCAAGTGAAAGGCCAGTTACAGTTTTGTAACTAAAATATGAAATGTATGTCTATCAAAAAATCATCATCAACAGTACA
>JAQGCC010003071.1:0-16334 GCA_034698905.1 Xestoiulus laeticollis
AACTTCAACGATTCTTAAAACAGTGACCTGTTTCATCCTAATATTGCCTTTACAATTAATTCTGTAACATCTTTTACATATTAAAGTGATTGATGTAGTCTGACGGGAGCAGTCCCGAGTGCACTTGTAGTGTGGATAATTACAATAAATAAATAAATAAATAAATATATAATTCTAAGTACACTTTACATTAAAGTATACTGGGAAAAGTATAATTGATTTTCAGTTGTCGAAAAAAGTATTCTGGTGATTTTTGACAAAGATAATTTTGGAAATAAATATTTGATATAATTTTGAAAAAATGGGGGATGGTGATAAACTATAATTAAGCTTATAATTTTAATATCGTTTGTAAAAAAAATACACACCTGCATAAACAGACATACATGCAGTACCACTAGTACCAATAAATATACCAATATATAAGTAAAGTATACTAGGAAAACTATACTTGATTTTCAGTTGTCTAAAAAATGTTTACAATTTAGTATACTTAGTATTCAGAAAAGTAAACTAATTATACTATTAATTTTGACAAGGGTTAATACCGAATATCAAAACGCTATCAATACCTTATAAAATATAAAATATATTCTCAATAGGAACGTTCAGCTGAATACCATCCAGCTAAACCGAAATCTGCATAAATCACTCGATGATTGAAAAAAAAATGTCTTAACTGAATTTCCCAGAGGATGGATGAAATATGATAAATGAAAAGTTTTAATTTCCACTTAATGACACGGATATTAGGGCCGAACGAAAAGCATGGCTATATTTTCTATTAAAAGTCGATCCAAATAAGAGTTAGCTATAAATTCATTTATGGAAGTGAAAGCTAGCTCGAAACCCAATGGAGACGTTTTCAATTAGGCCTAGAAGCAGCCGAAATGAACAAATGGGATGATATTTAGCAGCATCGAATCCCATAAGAGGTGAGATTCGTTTTCAATTTTAATGTAACAAGCTCCCAACGATGTGAGATTATTTTTTATATATACATGTATATAATGTATACTGGAATGAAAGCCTGGCATAAACGGATGCAATTCGTCTTTTAATTCTATTAGCTATTACACGTGTTTAACATGAACAAGGGCGAGACTAATTAGAAAATAAATGGAAAAGATGCTTTTAAATCCCTCGAATCCCACGCACAATTCTAGGATGGATTACCTAATAATCGAAGCAGGTATTTTATACCACATCAGATTTACATTTAAAATTGACCTTATTCTATCCATTCTGTTCGTAATACCGAGAGACGACTGCATGGTTAAGAAATGTGGTAAATATTGCTACCACTAAACTTATAGGACCCGACTTGCTACCAGATTCAGATTCATGTATCACCATGATCAATTAAGTCGGCTACAGATAATTATCAAGTCACATGAGCTCACACAGTGATTGCGTTTAATACAGAAACAGCTGTCACACACGTGACAGCACTATGGAATTTTACAATACAATTGTATAATAATTTTTTTTTAAATGGAACATGTTTGAACTATAAATACGTGAATATATGGACGTGAGGACGTGATGTCACCAAGTATGTAGACAAACCAGAAATGAAAAACGGGAATCAGCTAGTAAACGTGAGGCCAGATTTGTGATGTGAGGAGCATAACATAATAACAGTAGAACCACATCCTTGCGTCGACCATAAAGCTGGCTACAGATTACTATATCACATCACAAGATGGCTCATACTGTTATCACGTCATGTATCTCACATCACGCCAAAAATGCAATTTTTTTCGCGTTCCATCACGAGTCATGAAGTGATGGTAATCTGTAGCCAGCTTAATAAACAATTCTAAATAATGTGCACTATGTCTTTTACAATTCACGTGACGTGACAGCTTTCACCTTGTGAGATACACCATGCACTTAAAGATCTGATTGAAGCTTGTTTTGTCACGATTACATAAGAGCCTAGTGGTATCGTAAACACTTTAAGAAGCTGAAAGTAGATAAACTGATTGCAAGATGAATGTAAAAATGTCCATAATCAGCTTAAAGCAACCGCGCTTAACCTTGAGATCACTTTGATATTTTTCTTAAAACTTCGACTGCATCAGCAGGCTGCTTTAATGAGAATTCATCAAGATGTGCAAATGCAGTATATCCAATTAATCAGAGCCAGTTAAAGTGACAGAGTGGCGAAAGTGTGTGGCGTTGAATCCTGGATGGTCTTCATCCACAATTTGCTTTGCCATTAAAGTTTATTGCTCTTAAACGATTTCCTGCGCTAAGTCCAGAGTTACAATATCCTTAAATATAGCCCATCATTTTGTCTCTATACTTGGCGTCAATAAACTGAACAGTTTTTCTTAAGGACTTAACGCCCTCATCGTCGCCAAATGACACCTCGTATCGTTGCAGCTTAACTCTACACACTGCACGAGGATCCTCACATTTTTTTTTGTGTGTGTCTATATATAAGGGAGAGAAGAAGTGGATAAATGTCTCCATTCTTAACACAATCCCAAAAACTTATTTCCTCGAGCAAAAAAAAAGAAGGATTTGCATCGAAAGTGAGCATCCCCCACATGTACAAGCAACGACTATAAAATGAAATACACCCCCGATCATTAATTCGGAATTCCAATCTAGCACATTTGCGAAAATGCATTAAACTATATAAATATACGGCCGATTCGATGCAATTCTCATCTGCTGGATGAATTTATAGTCGGCTTTGATACATGCAAAAGGGGGATGCATCGCCAGCAATCCATTTGTTATTTCTTCAAATTGCTCGGCTTAATAGCGACGTGCAAGCCTTATGTTTCCTAATTTTATGGACAGCTGTATCGTTTTCTGTTAGAGTACAAAAAAATATATGTATCTAGTTTCAAACTTTACTAGCACTCTTATAGTAATGCGTATTAATAACTTTCAATGATTTCTACGTTAGTCCCACTGAGCCTCCTTTTACACAATAAACAACAAAATCAATCGATGGAGAAAAACAAGAAAAGATTTCCAGCTAAAACACACAAAAAATACTTTGAGTTAATGCGCAGTTTTATTTAATCGATAATATAAACAGGTTTAAAATCGTAAACTGTGGTGGCAATGGTACATTTGTAAAATTTACGTATATAGAAATTGTATGAAACATGGGATTTATCCAAGGATTTCCATTGTTATCTTTGCATGGTAGAACTCGGACATTTAATTGGCGATTAAATTTAACGGAGCATGATTTAAAACTGTCTCATGTGATGATAAAAATGCAAAAATGCCAGCCATTACGTGCAAATAATGTACGTATATGGATGGAAGATTTTAAAACTAAGATATAAAATTTTGCTAGTATATGATAATATTAATTTTATAGATATATTAAAGTAAATGAATCGAATATTCGCATCCTTAATATCTGAATTTTAAGCTATGAAAATCTGAATACAAAACAGACGTTTAACCTTACCACGCAGACCTACAGTGTATATAGTACAGTAAGTAATGCATTTACGTGAATTTGTAACGATATGGTATTTGGAAAGTAAAATATGGTGTATCTAGGTCGATTATGCTTTTGAAATCTGAGCAAGAAAGTCTTGGTAATGTTATTTTTTTATTTTTGTAAAATCTTTTATGATTTCAAAGACTGCAATCTTTGTGAAACAATGTTGTGGTGTTGGATTGTCATCTCTCAGGGGCATAAAAGTTGAATGGTGTAACAAAATTCGAATATAGTCACAATAAACATGTTGGTGATAACCGTAACATCGTGTATAAACATGCCGAAAAGGCATGTTTTTGTCACGAAATCTAAGGTTTATTTCAAAACCCTATTTCGACCATTTCAATTTTTTTTGTAGTTTTATTTGAAAGTCCTTAAGGGTAATAGGTGTAGACAATCTAAAATCTGAAAAAAATTGGTAAAAAAACGACGATGTGCTGTTAAATAAAGTGCATGTACTAATGATAATCAAACAATTATACAGAGTACATCTAAACTTTCCATATTTTCAACCCACATTGCTAACTACCTTCGTTTGCAAAATCGCAATACATGTACCTCATTGTACATATACTCTCGCATATTCTATAATTATATAATACTGATTAATCGATCATCAAGAATCAGTCAAAAATAAGCATTTATGGTCTATAGCTGCTACATTACTGTTTTTTAAAAATAAGTTGGGTTAATTACTGATACTTAACTCAGTTTTGGGTTAAATTTCTGTATGTAACCCTGCAAGAATAAGTAAATTGCTATATGTAACCGAAGTAGTTGGGTTATTTGAGGATTATATATATATGAAAGTTTAATATTATTAAAAGTTGTCTATTTGATCTCAAACAAATTAATTCATCAACTATCCTACATTTATGGGGAAACTTCGAAATTTCAAAGTAAGCCTACAATTTTTTCATAATTTTTACATGAAATTTTTTTTTCAGTTTATACATAAGGTATATGATTTTACGAGATATGATAAGATCATTTTGAGAAAATATATAAAACTTGTAGGTCTACTATTAATTTTTGAATTTACACCCACTTCAATTTGGGTATTCAATTTGGGTATGAAAATCCCCATAAAACAACATTAATAGTTAATGAATCATTACATAAGGTTGGGCATAATTTGTAAGTTATCAAATTATGAGTTGATTATGCATGGCACAAACCTCACACTTACTCAATTCTGGGCCTATTTTAACCAAAACCTGTGTTGGTAGCAGCAATCCAATTTTGAGTAACTGTAACCCAACATTTGGTTACACTTAATTTCATATGTTCACCCAATGTTGGTATACGTCCACTTAGCCTCTGCATTGGGTTAGATTTTGGTTAAATTTTCACCCATTGAGTTTTGTATAGAGATTAATCGCATCGAATATCGGAAATCCTATTCGCTGTCATCATCCAGGTATGATAAAGCATACCGGAAGGAAGTCCTTTGTGTTGGCGTGAAAGCTATGGAAACTGAGTGTAAAGTTAAAACCCCGATGTGGTTCTTCAGTCTATCTCCTCCGGTGCGGAAAACCAAAACCCTTTCAAGAATCCATAATTGGCAATGCGTTTAAGTTTGCCGAGCTCTTTAATCATTGACCCATCTTTTATTCAATTGCACTGAACGGTATATAGTGCTGAAAGGCAGAAGTTGCACTCGATGTGAGCTATAGCAAACCGGTCGACCCATCATTTATCTTTCACCCCCATCATCCCCCCCCCCCTCTCCCTCCCTGCACTTTTTTTAGCTTGCATATATTGTACAATGGCAACTGCCTAAGGTCAACGTACACCAGTCCTTTTCTTCTGGCTACAAGTATATATATACTTGACAAGCGTTTGATTTATTTCGTACGGCCAACAATATGATCCAACTTTTGCCTCTGCTTCCCCATGGATGGATTCTGGAAATGGGAAATGGGATGACCGAAAAAAATCATGGGTCAAATTTTATTGGATTTTTGGCAGCTTCGGGATTTTGCGTATTCATAAGGGCTTACACCGAAGGAAGGAAATAGTCGAGGTACACGAACCTTAAGTACATCTAAGTAGGTACATAAGGACAAATGAAGTACAACAATAGGTCACGCGGGTGTTTGATCACAATGTTGGACATTTCAAAGTTGAAAAATCCTTAGAAAAACGTCTTACGTATATATCAGCCTCACTGATGTCGTTGCATATGCATATATGCATGTACATGTACATGTAGTAATGGAGTTAGTTTTAAAAATGCAAAAGCGTTCATTTTAAATAATTGCTCTATATAGGGTAAATATTTTTCGCTTATCTTATATCTGAAATAGGTCAATTAATAATAATGGCAGTTATTTTCAGAATCTATTCTTGGGGAAGCTTGCATTAATTGTTTGCTGTTAAAATTAATAAATAACAATCTTTCTATAGTGATTATTGGGGTAGTAGAACATGAAGAAAGCGGATGATGCAAATAAATTATAAAGCTCGTTAATTAATAATAATATTTACATTATTATTTCAATTAACTGCTTTGATAAATATGCCCTTTAACGCTATCCGTTCAACACGTACTACCATTGCCCAAAAATCATTCAATATTTAAATCAGAATCGGTCACAAATGCTTATTTAAAAATCGTGAGATATTGACCTGTTAAACATATAAAAAAATCAAATTCAGTGGGCGAATTAGAACAGTTTTCCCAATTTTCAAGCAAACAGATCCCCTTTGAACACGCCTCCATGTTAAATTTTGATTTCATGTGCATTATAAAGGTGAGATTTCCAATCACAATTACAATCAAGAAATATTATAATTGCACAACGATTGGGACTTCATCGGATACATGTACTTTTAGTAGATGAAAAGGTCACAATGTGAGAATAAGCTTATACATATACGTGCTATTATGTATATTATATAAGAAAATAGATTAACAAATGAGCAGGGTTGTAAGAAAGTATTTCATAGCTACAAAACATGGTATTATTATAAAATGCAAAATGAGGTTAACTGATATTCTTGCCAATGTGTAAGCCACTATGCATGAGATTTTCCACCAATTGAATATGATATTTGCAGCGATGACATTCAAATGTGTATGGTTTGTTTTTTACATGCGGCACTGTATTTATAGTTCTCATTACAAATTACCTACACTTCCATGTACATGCAGATTAAGGCTCCCCAATGGCGATATTTTAGCGAATCATCCATGCGTTTTTATAAAGCTCAACCCCACCCTCTTAAATACCTAAAAAAAAGGGAAGACGAGCGTGCCAAATAAACCCTTTAAGGAACTGATCCTTGAATAGTACGTGTGCTATAATGTATTATTTTTTTAGCCCTGCAGATGAAATATTAATGGGTCGCCCGCGTTTTGGGCAAATGCAACATCATCTTCTGATGTTGGCTAATAAACGTCAGATGAGCGTGAAAGATAGTTGGAAAAACAATGCCAACAGATGATAACTGAGATTAGTTGAAGATGGCGACCGAACAGCTATATAAGGCAAAAGGATTATGCCAATATGAGGTTGGTACCATCCATGAAATCGGCATATGGTGCCACGGATGCAACGGATTCAACGACTAATGAGGAAAACGAGGAGGAAGCGGGTGGGGGTGGGAAGGGGGGTGTCTGCATCCATTGGACTGGGGTGAAGAAGACCCTAGCAAACCGAGGCATGGAAATTATTGCTACTTACAGCTGGGGAGATAGAAATAAAAGCTGCTTTGCAAGAACTTACACAATGGGATATTAACGCAAGAAACACGATTGCTTCCCTCATATTGCACGAGGATTATAATCTGGGCACCAGAGGGAGATTAACCGAAAATTAAGCAAAATAAACAAAGCTGCTCCTCTATTACTGCCTTTCAGATCAGCACCAACGATCTTCAATAATTCTGCAGCCTTCAACTATATATACTAGCGAATATTAGTAGGAGAAAATTGCGTATTAAACAAAGTCAAGCACTAGAAGAAGTATTCTGAAGAGAATCTATGTGCATTTAAAAGCAGAATTGTTCCTCCTGTTTAATAAATTTGGTTTACGACGCCTAAGGCTAGTTATGAACATAAGTACATGTAGAAATTGGGCAGGATGGGAGGAGATATTGTATAGCTAGAAACGAAGAAGGGTTAAATTTCAGCTAGGAATTAAAAGATGGAGGCATAATGATCATAATTTGCACGAATCAAACTGTTTACAGTGAAACCTGCGAATAAGAGCCATCCGTATAGCGTACTACCTGGGAATAGCGCATCCTCGCAGTCGGCACGGATCGATATTATAGAACAAACTACCTCTATATAGCGTATTCCTTGCGAAACGCGACATGCGCACTGGTTTCTTGGGACAAAATCACGGATTTACCTGCGAAGAAGCGTACGCCGAAGCATACAACAATGAAATTTCACCCACTGGGAATTCCCAAAATGAGGGCGATAAATGTCAAATAAAATTCATTAGCATAGTGAATGCATGTTTACCAAAGGTATTTAGATAGATGCATGTACACCCAATAAAGTAAAAATGGCTACATCTACATAGATGCAGTTCTATATACGAGCGTATACTTGTTTTCTATACATAAGTATTTTTCGGTTTTGTTCATTTTAAAAACCATTAAAAATTGCACCATATAGATTTGTGCATCTTCATTAGGATAATAATTTCTGATTCAGTATGGTCCATCTCCTTAGCTGAACCTTCATATAACACATCCCTCCAAGTAACACACCTCATGGTTCGGTCCCAATGGGGTGCGCTATTCACAAGTTTCACTGTAATACATGGTGAGATGTGATGTATTCATAGTGACACAACCAGTCAAAGTTATCTTTGCAAACACGACTAGATAATTTTTTTATCTGTAAATGTCAAATTTCTTAGAATATACGATTACCAGAAAGCATTAATATATAGCAACAATTTTCAATTCCTAGAAATTAATTCTCAAAATATGATGCTCAATGTCGTTGCTCGTCCCGGTTTCAAATCTCCCCCCCCCCCAACTCCATAAATTTAACAAAACGTAGACATTTTTTTCTCACAAATGCTTTTCCAGGAAAATTTCTACAGGTGCTTTGTCTAACTCTGAATGGCTACATTTGTCTCGTTATATCGTAATTCGTCTGAGTTTCAGGTAGGATGACAATATTAAACAGCTGCACAAATTCCGTCTAGGAAAGCACTATAGGATATGTCGTTAAAAACGAAAATCCCCACACATATTAAAGCGTGCAATTAAATTTCTAAAACAAATCCCTACGATGCTATCTCAACCCATTCTGCTGGGAATCCCTTAATATTCTCCCATGATTTTTCAACGTAAAACGTCGACTATCTTAATCCAACATTTAATTTTTATCTAGAGAAAAACAATAGAAAAATGAACCTAAAAACACGTACTTTATGCTCGAAATCCCCCTTTAAATCAGCTAGAGATAATTAAGTTTTATATTAGGTTTCTCTCCCCAAAAACAAACGTCTTAAATCATGTGCAAAGCGTATTAAAACAAGAATAATTTGTCTGCGTCTTACCTGAGCTGAGAGATGCTGTAAATCACCGGTCAGAAAGTGTTTTTGTATCAAGTTGGGAGCAAGAAGATTACTGAAATGAGAACACAAAAATGAGGTATAAATTTAAAAGGCATAATCCGGGGGCGATGAAGTAGAGACAATTAGAAAAAAAGTTTATCCAGAACGTAAATAACTTGCTTTTTCTTCTATGCAAGTTATTTTCACACCCCAATAGGCATAACAAATTGCACAAATAAAATAGAAAATATGTTGCACTCCCAAACAAATAAAATTTCCCTTTTGGACAACAGTTATGTAGCCAAGATATATACTCCATAAAATTAATTTATGCTTAGAATAGGATTTAAAATCTAACCATTGAGTAAATATGAATTACAATTGCAAGTAATTTAAATTAGATTTTGTGGAATTTAGATATAATAAACAGAAGCTTACGTATTAAGTTCCAGGTCCAGCCTAAGCTTGTGGTTAAAAGCTTTGATAAGAAGTGAGGTGTTATTAAAGTGTTTTCCAATCTGAAAAGAAATAAAATGAAATTTAAAACGAGACGAAGCTCTTGATTTGTGCTTCATTCCACTCTAATTAACTCATAGCTTTCAAAATACAATGTAACAAATAACTATTTTTAAAACCCGATCTATAATCTATAGTATACATAGAAATAAAGCGAAATTCATAAATAAATTCACTTGAAATCTAATGAATTCATTCAGTTAACAATGTTACTAAAAATAATTTTATGATTCTAAACATGTAATGACCATTCTACAGTGCTTTAAAATAACCTTAATAAGCACCTTGAAAAGAGCTGTAAGTTATACATATTGCCATTTTTAAAGAGTAATTTTATCAGTAGTATACCCAGGAATTAAGAGAAATTCAAACATAATTTTACTTGAATTCTAGTGAATTCATTCAATTAATAATGTTAATAAAAATAATTTTATGATTCTAGATATTTGATGACGATTCTGCAGTGCTTTAAAATAACTTCAATGCTGTAAGTTATAAATATTGCCATTTTTAAAGCCTAATTCTAATATATAGTATACACAGGAAAATATAAATAAAATAATGTTTTTAAAACTGGTTTTATGAATTGAAAAGTGCTATAAGTTGGTCTTATTTGGATTACAAATCTTAATGTCATTAATTTGGTTATCGTAGTGAACAGGTGAAGTTTTTTTTAGGTTATCACAATAGGTAAATTGTAAGTGGTCTTTTGCTCTCGATCTAAATGTTGAAAATGCACGCATATTATATATACGCCCATATGTAGTTTAGCTAGATGATTGAATCATTTTTTGTCCATAAGTTCCATCCCTCTCTATCAGACAAATGCTGGATCATCAATTTCTTAGGATCAAAAACCATATATTACAGGGGCGGTTATCACGTTTCATGTTTTGTGTTTGACGACAATTGCTTCTAATAATACCCATTATCGTGAAGCAATAAAAATGAACAGTTCTAAAATTATTTGATTAAGCCAAAGGGCAATGGTCATTGTATTCCTCTTTTATCAGACAAGTTATGGCTCATGTCGAATTTCAATCAATGAAATTCCTATTTTCGAGTTCAAATACTGACATTCAGAAACATCTATTTTTTAATCAAATCAAATAGGACGAAATCAATTTTTACAATTGAAACCCTATCAAAATCTTTCAATTCCTCGAATCAGGTTATACATGTACTGAAGAACCGGACTATTCTTTATATTCTTAACTCTAAAAACCATCTTTAATTTAAAGCATTTTCTTAGTTTATATTCGATTTGATTTTCAACAAAATGACAGTACGTGTATCGCACAAAATAAATTTATATTTGAGAGATCACTGCAGGCGATTATAATTACGACGAACTTCGATTAACAATGTATAGTTAATTAACTTATTTCAATATAGTCTTTTTACATAAACAAAGCACAGTTGCCTTCAGACAACGTGCAATTAAGTTAATTCGAGGCACAGGAATTTACAAGCATTATTTACATCAATAAATAAAATGCTTTTAATTAAAAAAGTCAATATGTACTATACAAAAAAATCCTTTGCCTATAACGATACGCCAATATACAGATCGAAATAAGTCGTATAAATTAAAATCTGTTCAGTTATTACAAGCTTAGCCTATTGATATTGTAATTAATAATGAAATTTATTACATACAGACCTAGCGGTGAAATCATATTCTGTTAATCTGAAATATTATGTTTATAAATTGAGCAATGTAGCTAACATGTTTCACATGCTTAAATGAGAAATTATTTCCCACTAACAATTGTGCCATCCAAATACACGTAAACGTCAATGCACCTTAAGCCAGCAGCAGACTATCATCACATCACGTGAGCTCACGTGATGGCACGCACGCTCACGCCACGTGGAAAACAATGTAGAATGTGTTATTTTGAATTGTTTATAGCATGGTCGGAGCTCAAACAGTATACTGTTGTCACGGCATGCTCATTGTGAAATTCCATCGTGCTGTCACGTGTGTGATAGCAGTTTGTTTATTGGGCGTTATCACGGTTAAAAATGTGAGCTCGTAACGTCTCTTGAGCTCACATGGCGTGATGGCCGGTAGTCTGTAGCCAGCTTAAGACAATTGGGATTTGCTAGCAAACCAGCATTACAGCGAAGCTAGCAGCGATTGCCAAACTATACAGTGTGCTGTCACGTATTCTTTTCTGACTTGTCTACATAATGTACTTGTGACATCACGTCCTCACGTCCATATATTTCTCGTTCAAGCACGTTCCATTTAACAAAATAATTATTCTGTTGTAAAATTCCATCGTGCTGTCACTTGTGTGACAGCAGTTTGTTTATTGGGTGATATATCACGGTTAGAAATGTGAGCTCGTGCCGTCACGTGAGCTCACGTGACGTGATGGTAGTCTGTAGACAAATTTATATACGTTTTATAATGCAGTGTTCAATTAAAACCCAACAATTATTTGTAATGGATGGGTTTTCAACCGAAATCTCCAATTTCTAAAGACCAGAGAGTGGATGGAACTAAAGATTTGCACTATAGGCCTACTTTATTCAATATCACCTTTAAGATAGGGGAAAAACCAACGTTGCTTGCATTGAAAATAGGACAAGGCTCCCAATCCGATCAGCACAACCCTTTTATAGCGCATACTTTTATTATCTAGTCATTTGTCAATTTTTTGAACGTTGCATATTGAATGTGGCCACCTTTAGTTTACAGAGCATTATCCTCTTTATATCCGGTTATCTTTAGCAAATATGGTAAGTACATTACATGTAATCCATTTGAATCAATATCGCGTTATTCCAAAGGACCAAATGCAAAAGCTATAACTAACGTACCCCTCAATAATTTTATAGGCTTTCTATCATGAAATTGATAACTTTCCAAATATTTAGCCTTGCGCAAAATCCATTATTTCATGTTTACTTATGATACCAAATAGTTACGAGAAAACCATGGAAAAATGAGAACTAAATTCAGATACGTTTAGACGTGGCTGCTATATGAAACCTTATAGATATGTCCTCATATTATTAAATAAGTAAACTTAGACTTTACATCAGTGAAGTAAATGAAAAAAAAATGAAAGGTTAACCAAAAAATTTCGTCTTTTATTTTTTTAATGCCATCTTAAATGACATCGCTTCTTCAGTTAAGAAAAGTAATCTATTTTGATAGAATAGATGTTGAATGAAAGAAAAAGTCAATAAAAATTGTAGACATCAATTGAGGAAGAAAAAAAAACATAAAAAAACCCAGAATTTTCACTAAAGAAGTTTATAGAAATATCAAATGGGAGGAAAGTTTTTCTTAAATTGTTTACGTTTATTAATAGACTGGCTTAAGAAATTTTGTAAGGCAATTCCTTGGAAATAAAATCAATTTGGTTGAAAAGGTGTATACAGTTTTCTATACACGTATTTAATGCTCGCTGCGGCCACCTCATAAATATGATATAAATTTAAACAATTTCCACATTTTTTTTTGAGTTTCAACTTCTCAAGACATTGCTTTGTCCTTGTCTAGTATATTTTAAAGATTATCTGTATTAAGATGAAGCCACAAGGGTATACTGTAACAGATGTGAATAGGTTTATACAGGGGGGTAGGAATTGTAGTCCTGGATTTTTTAATTATAAGCTGATGTATATAGGTTACGAATGCAGTTGATTTGAAATGCTTTTGAGAAATTATTAGCAAGTCTGATTTGACATCTGTGGATATACATGTATATGGTCCGATATGTTTTCAGAGAGGTCAAATCCATGACCTATTGAGTTGATTGGAAGGCAAAGAGATAGATGTAGATAGAGTGTGAAATTGGATTAATCACTGTTATAATCTCGCAAATCGCTTAAGCTTAATAAAAAAAAAGCAGCCAGCATGTGTGAATGTTGGCGCTAATTATACATCTATATATCCTTCACATTCTCATTTCATCATTTCTCCCATGTACATCTAAAATTTAGTGCCTCATCTATCTTTGCCAACTGGGAAACAAATGCATAAATGATGACCCCCACAGTGAGATTCAGCGATGGATTTACAATCGAGATGAGTTTGGCAATTTCAGACATTTGGATTAATGATGCATTTAGGGTGGGTTGCACCCATGAAAAGCCTCTTTAGGTTTTGCTAATCAGTCAGTTTTCAATGATTCGAGGCTTTTCATTTGCCCGCATTTTTACGCTGCAAAATTTCAACTGTTTAACAACATTTGCCATTTAAAGATCCATCTTATTCTGGCAAGGGGCCAATCTTCAAGTATTTTTTTTTTCATACAATTTCAGACGCACTTCTCCGATGTGCAATGTGCCTAGCATCTCGACAGGCCTTCATCGACCGATTAAAGTACATGAACGAAAAGCGAGATGCTTTTAATAAAATAATTATTATTATTCACTATCAATTTATTTCCTTCCTACTGGGTTTACAGCGAGCCATTAATTGTAATGGACATAGATTCTCGCGCCACAAACCCATGCATGGATTACCATATTCAGAGAGATGTTAAAGTCTAGAGAGTATATGAAATCATTGTACGTGTGTACTTGTATATATAGAGAGAAAACTGGGGACCGATCGATGTTGCATCAAGATGTGGGCATGAAACAGGGTGTCTGAAATTAATGTACCAAACACGAGTTATACGCTATTTGCGAAACACATTTCTACTTCTTACTAATCCTTATAATGCTTTTTGAAAATATGTTTTTCATATATTTCCAACAATGCTCTTAATTTTAAAATCTGTTCATGCATCTGCTTTTCAACCACTTGATGATGGAACAAACAAAGATCTGAATTAAAATGTCAAAATAGACAAAAAATAAACAAAAAATAAATTTATTCAAAAAAAAAAAAGAGTAACAACATGTCGATTTTTATTTGCATGACGTGTTTTTAGAAAGGGAAATTCCCCATTTGTGTAGATGCAGGGCTGGCCGAGTTCGCCTTCTCTTGACATTTTGTGATAATAGGGTTATAGCCCATTAATGACTTCATGCGATTTTGGCTGATTTTTGACCCTTCCCTCATGTCGCACTTCGCCACAAAAAAGTCAGACCCCCCTTCAAATATGGCGTCACAAAGCTCTGTCCCCCTCGAAAACTGATTATTGTCACCGTCCATATGTAGTGTGAGCTGCACTCTGATATTATAGGACGAAACGTGTATTAAAAAAGGCAACAAAAAATTGAAAATATTCTACCTTTATTAAACCTGCAGATTATTGATTTGACGTCACATTTCTTAAACAAAACCTTTCTCGTCGTCACACATCTGTCACCCCATTCCCCTTAGTGCATGACGTCATTTATGGACGGTCCCTAATTAATAACCGGCTATGTAAAAGAACTAGCATTGAATGTAATGTATATGATGCATTTTCCTGACAATCTCTACAATAGACTAGGTCTACGCTTCATTACTGCGCATGTGTAGCACACTAGCGCCACCTGTGGGAATGTCTATATTAGCAAGGTCTATATTGGTCTATATTGGACATGGTCCACACTAGCGCCACCTGTCGGGACCCTCTCTTATAATATTTCCACTAACTGGTACAGATGGCCTTATTGCAATTAAAAACCAGTCTAACAAATGATCATACATTAACTTATAAATATGCCAATAAAGCATATTAATATAAATGAATCACACCGAAATGATGCATTGTCTTACGACTATGGTCGTTTTAAGTGTAATTGCCAAAGACTGCAATAAGCAGTTGATCCAATGCATCTTCAGTTGAACAACAACAACAACAAAAACAACAACAACTTTGTTGACCTACTTTGTTATTTGATTGAATGCTATAGCTAAGCTAGAATCCGGGGCAAAGCTTCCCAAGAGTATGGCATAATAGAAAGAGCGCGCGAAAGAAGGGGAGTTTTAAGTTATGAGCAACCCGAAAGTGGTAGGTCCATGTTTATTTTCCACTTAACCCTAGAAACACGTCCAGCTAAAAGCCAGTGGAAGCTTTCATCATTTTGAGAGAACAAAAGAGCAAACAATTGGACAGTAGTTGCTTGTTGTGGTGGAGGATGGATATATGCTAGAATTCTCCAATATATGCCGACTGGAATGTTGCCAAAGGTCTTATAAGAAATTTGCAAACGTGGCCAATCAGAATGGCCCCTTGTCGATCGCTAACTCGCCTTAGACAAATGAACATTTCCATTCCATCATTCAGAAGGGGATAAATGAGATCAAAATAAATGTGGAAAACAAATGAGATATGCCAATGTGGGATTTATATGCGAAGAATCTCATTATATGAAATTAGTCCTGCAGTGCATTAAGCGAGACGACAAAAACATTTCAGATTCAATGTTATTTGTCACAATGCTGGCTTTTCCCAAAAAATCTATACTTTAAGTATTAATTAATATTTCTGAATGGGGGTATTAACCCGCATTATCCTGAAATGTTTAAGCCATTGATGAAGAATATATAGTTTTGGCGTTTTTAAAACGTGTAGTTTAAGAATAAGCGAAACTACATGAATAGTACTTATGGAAACAAGTGATTGCCAATTGATTGCAAACAACTGGTGATATTTGCAACAATAGTTTTGAAACAAATATCACCATGGTGATATAGTCCATCAAAAGTGGTGGTATTTGAAACAAAAATCACCATTTTACAGTCAACTTGTTTGCAATCAATTGGTAAAACACTTTTTTTCTATAAGGGATACATACGAATAATTTTATGGGTGGAAAAAAACTTAATATCATTAAGGGTACTCAGACAACCGAGCATATTTTTGAGGAATGAAACGGTTCCTCAAAAATTTTTATTTTTCGAATTG
>JAQGCC010003072.1:0-16334 GCA_034698905.1 Xestoiulus laeticollis
TATGTTTTTCCAATGCGTTCTCGTTAAGGTAAATCAGTTGACGGTGCATTAAGGGAGGCGTGCTCAATCCCTCTAATATTATCTGGCTGCAGACTACAATCACGTCAATGAGCAAACGTGATAGCACGTATGCTCACGCCACGTGAAAAAAAAAATGAATACATTAATTACGTGATGTGAGGAGTTTGACGTGATAACCATCACGTGAGCTCACGTGACGTGATGGTAGTCTGTAACCAGCTGAATTGGTATCATGGAATGGAGGAAAGGGATAAGAGTCGAACATTGAGGATTAAGTAATAAATAAAACAACGAAATGCACAAAAAAAAAGAAAAATTACATAGAAATAGGATACATAAGTACAGTGGAATTCGCTTATTACGATGCCGCATATAGCGATATCTGGGGTATAACGATTCCGAGCGGAGCAATATATTCTGTTGATCCGTTATCTTATACCCACAGTAATTTGTTTGAATATTTTAATGTCGGATATAACGATAATCCGGACATAGCGATCCCATTTTTAAACGAAAAATTGAATTTTCATTCGCCTATAACGATGTTCTGAGATTTCCTCCCCCTTTTAAAGTGAGATTCCCATACGTGTAGTAGTCTACTGACAAAATGAGATTTACAATCTTAAAATTTTTGTATTTATATCTGAAATTTTATAATTATTTTTTTATATTACTAACGATATATTGACTTTCAAAAAGCAAAAAAAAAATGTTAATACGTGAACTATAAAACTGTACAAACTTTTCAAACTTATCTTTATTAGTGAATAATTGTTTTCTCAATATTGGTATACAAGATTTATACTTTTACCAGACCGGTTAGGCCATTTTTTTTATTTAAAAAATGTTAAATTTTCCCTTAATTTCCAGCTTAATTTAATCGCTTAATTAATGACTATACCTTATGGTTTTGTTTCATTCAAAACATTTAATAAATACACGTAAATAAATTTTAAACTCTTATTTCTGTGTACATGTACGAGCATTATTGATGTTATTACATGTGCTTTATTTTTCATAAAACCGGATATAACGATCTGATCTCTTATTTCACTTGATTATCGTTATAAGCGAATTCCAGTGTAATGCAGCATAAAATAGCAACAGGAAGAAATGAAGAATATCATAGCACAAAATGCAAAATGCATAAAAAAAGAAAAGAAAACGAGATTCATGCTAATTAGTATAATTTGGAGGAATTTGAAGTGAATGAAAAACGGTTCCAGTCTCGTTCCCCTCTGTGTATTTTCAACATGTTTCTCGTCACCCAAATTCGGCTCAAGTCCTTTTTGAGCAGAACATGTAGTAGTAACACATAATTAATGGTCTGGCCTCGCGGTTAATGAGAGTGGGGTCACCAGGGTCACGTGTGTATGTAGGGAGGGAAAACATTTTCCTGTGAACTAAATTCCCCTCCGATTACCAAAACAACTGAAAAATGACGCTTTTAAGCAATTCCTAAATTCTGGTGGAATCATGTGTTGGAAGCACGAAAATCGTGACATTTTTATGAAATATATGCACTTTATTTTTTAAGAAAATTATGATCATTTTTCATACACGACACAGTACATGTATCTTGTAGCCAAGGAATGCAATTTATCCTAGTTGAAATCCGATTTGGTGCAATATCAGGCTTCCCAAAAATGACATTTTCAATTTCCTTGACTTTACCATTTTTAAACAATTTTTTTATGACAATTCTGACGACTAAAAATTCAAAAATATTATAATATACCAGCTAACAGCTTCTCGTTTTGTTGCTAAAGAAACGAATTGAATGAGTTAATAAGAGGGGAATTCCCCATTTATACAGATATGGTTGAGCATATGACATCGCTTAACTTCTGTGATAATTAATGACTGGTTAAGTGGATGCATTTCCCTGACTTTTACAAAGTAAATCCCTTTTCCATGAATTTTACAAAATAAATCACTTTTCCTAACTTATTTAGCCTTTCCAATTTTCCTTGACAATTAAAGGTTTTCCAGATTTAATGGTCTTTCCAATTTTTCCCTGACAATTCCAGGTTTTCCAGGTGTAATGATCTATCCAATTTCCTTGACAATCCCAGGTTTTTAAGGTCTGATAGTCTATAGAATTTCCCTGACAATTCAAGGCTTTCCAGATCTAACGGTCTATACAATTTCCGTGACAATTCCAGGTTTTCCAGGTCTATTGGGCAATCCAATTTCCCAGACAATTCCAGGTTTTTTCAGATCTAATGGTTTATCCAATTTCCCTGACAATTCCAGGTATTCCAGGTCTAATGGTCTATCCAATTTCCCAGACAATTCCAGGTTTTCCAGGTCTATCCAATTTCCCAGACAATTCCAGGTTTTCCAGGTCTATCCAATTTCCCTGACGATTCCAGGTTTCCCATCTCTATAGAAACTCTAATTTTAATAAATGTGTATATCAGTGGATACAGATACACCCTGTAAATGGGACTAGCATTTTAACCCCCAGATGGAGTTTTTGCTAATTTTTTCTTAAATTATAAAAATAGCTAATATGAAAAAAAGTACATTTTTCCCCGAATTGGGCAGACAGCGTGGCGACTGAGCAACCCCTACGAGGAGGGTTCATAAAGGGCCATTTTTTATACTTTCCACATGTTTTTCGTATGCTTTTTTACCCTGCAAATATTCATTAAAACTAGCTTTTTGTTTATGTGGAACCACCAAGGATTTTAAAGCTTTTTTCCAAACTGCTCCCGTTTTGCAACTGCTGAGACATGTTTTTTTTATTTTAGCAACAGGCTTCATATTTGAAATTTAATTGTTTCAAACAAATCAATATTAATGTAAACAAGCTTTTTAAATAACTAATTGTTCAACAGTATAATTTCAAGACCAATTTGAAAGCAATAGACAAGGTCCATGCTAGCGCAGCGCCATTTGTGCCAGTTAGTGGAAACATAAGAGAGAGTTCCCACAGGGGGCGCTAGTGTGCTTCACATGCGCAGTAATGAAGCGTGGACCTTGTCTATTATTTTAAACGCAATTATTCAGCCAATGGAGGGCTTTCCATAAAAATACTGCGCATGCGCATGAACATAGCGCCACTGGTGGTTGACTAGTAATAGATCTTTGAAAAATGTCAGTAGATGGCGCCACCGCTTATGGAAAGTCCTCCATTAACTTAAAAAGCAATTTTTAAGACGCATTTTTGCGACACCCTTTGTTTCAAGAAAACGTAATTGTGGTTGATTTTTTTTCAAAATTTACCCAATTTTTTCTCAAGTTGAGAGGGTTGAGTTAATACCTAATAGTGGGATCTTGTTTCCCAACTTTTGCATCCATTATTTTCGCATAAAAACAGTTCTTGGGAAATTTATGGTTCATAACCTTTAACCTACATGTAAAGTTGAGATGGGAGGTTTCTTAACAATTCAGCTTTGAAATCCACACGTCGTTAAACTCACTATAGCGAAACAGTACAACCTGTAATTCGCCCAATGTTTTAATTATTTGCAGTACAGTGTACTGTAGTCACGAAATGGATTTCATCCTATAGCTGAAAACCGATTTTGGTAGAATTGAACGAGTTAAATGAGAAGCTATGGAGCTCATGAACATTTCAAATTTGTTTTTATATTCAAATATTTCAATTTTATTTCAATTTCAATATTCAAATTTTTAGTATTCAAATAACCCATTTTGTTGGGTTACTGATACTAAACTCAGTTTTGGGTTAAATTTCTGTGTGTAGGCCTAACCCAAAAATAAGTAAATTGCTATATGTAACCAAATCAAGTTTGGTAATTTGAAGTTTATATACATGTTTAATATAAAGTTTAATATTATTATAAGTTGTCTATTTGATCCCAAACAAATTTACCCCCAACTCATCATAAAGGGGTTTGGGGGGCAACTTCGTGGCCTACAATTTTTACATTGAATGTGTTTTTTTTCCAGTTTACTATAAATAAGGTACAGTGTATATGGTTTTACCGAGATATGATATGATGCACTTGGAGACAATATAAAACTTGTAGGCCTAATTACAATTTTTAAATTTACCCCCAACTTGAATTTGGGTATGAAAATAACTCAAGAGTTAATTAATCTATATAAAATATTGGATATAAAGTGAACAATTATGAGTTGATTATAAATGGCAAAAAATTCACATTTACCCAATTCTGGGTATATTTTAACCAAAACCTGTGTAATTAACTGCGACCCAATTTTGAGTATCTGTAATCCAACATTTGGTTACACTTAATTCAACCCAATGTTAGTAAACCCATAGGCCTATAGCACTCAGCAATTGGTTAGATTTGGGTTATCGTTTTGTTTGGGTAGGCTGAAATCCATTCAGTAATAACAGTTTCAGTTTTAAAACCATGAATCGTCTCCCAAAAATCTAACTGTGTCCTCATGTTTGCCAAATATAGCCCTCGATTCATTATACACAACCTTGTGTTTCTGTAAACGAAACCTCTACGACCCTAGCACCCTAAACACCCCCCTCGAAGTGGGGATCTATGGCCATATAGACCTCGTTAGAGCAATACTGTTTGAAACTATAATATACACATAATCCCCATGTCTGGGGAAAAAATGTTTAAAAAAAAAAAGACACTACCATGGTGAAAGTTGAATGACAGTCACTGTACTGCTACCGAAACAATGTTTTTATTACCCATATTTTCAATAAACAATTTTAGGGGGCCTCCTGTTTTGTGGATCAGTTAATGGAGGACAGAGGCCTAATTGAAACGAAAATTTTATAAACATAACGAAATATGAACCATCACCCTCTCCAGATCAAAATCAAAAATCCATGCACATGTTCATAAACAACAATAAAATTGCCAAAATATTTGTGCTGCTCTTTGCTGGAGGTCTCATCCTTGTATTTTTTTTTATAATTTACACATTTTTTATTTATAAATTTTTATGTACACCAAGAAGTTTTAGTATTTTCAAAACGCTCCCTGGTGTAAAGAAAAACACAGTTATTTGTGTTTCAACAACATTTTCAAGAAACGCTTTTTGAAAATGAGATGTACAACTTAAAAGAACGAGAAATGTTTAAGATGGTCATAAAGCAAATTAATACCTGAGATGTTAAGCTTAGTTTACAGCTGTTTCGAAAATGTGTAACATATTTCACTTTAATTTGGAAAATAATGGTTTGCAGAAATAATTTCAAAATGGTTTGTGACAAAAAATATAGGATTTGAAAATGCTACATTTCAACCGTTACATAACGTCACTTGTTTTAAAGTACATTATATGTAATAATTCTTGCGAAACTTAAATTTAGCGAGGTCACGCATTTAAGCTACATTTTTATTTGATCGAAGACAAAATGGAAAAGGTGAACAGTGCTACTGTACAATTGTATAACAGTGGACACGAAATGGATTTGAAACATATTTTGAATTAAATTCCATTCAAATAACTTGAAATATGCATGACATCAGTTTTCAAATAAATTCAGCGGCTAAATATGCATGTGGTTTCGAGTTTTGACGTGGCTGAAATTTAAAAGCTGAATGCCCCCTATCGTTTCAACGAGATTGATATGCAGTAAAACCTGTGAATAGCGAGACTCTAAGATGCCACTATAGGAGTAACGATTACACAGTTGGCACCTTACGGATCAATTTTAAAGTGAAACCTGCAAATAGCGAACCTCTTAATAGAGATGACATTGGGAATATAGCGACAAATCAGTCGTTAGCGACCGATTTACAGTGAACCCTGTGAACAGCGAACCTCTAAATAAGAGTTGACACTAGGAATAACGATTACACATTTGGCACCTTACGGATCAATTTTAAAGTGAAACCTGTAAATAGCAAACCTCTAAATAGAGATGACATTGGGAATAGCGACAACCTTGTCTAGCACATCCCTCCAAATAGTAAGTTGGTTCGGTCCCAGTGGCTTGTGCTATTCACAGGTTTCACTGAATGGTATTTCATCATTTTGTATCAAAATAACCCCGAAATCAACTTAAAATTGTATTACGTTCAGCAAGATTGTCTTTTTGATAGAAGAAAATCCCTGATAAATCCAGAATCTTAAAACTCCATTCAATTCTATGAATAGCTCTGAAATCCTAACCAAACAGGCTGACATTAAGAGGGCTAGAGGGTAGAGAAATGAAAGTTGAAAAAAACAGGATGTATTTCCCAGGGCTAAATCAATTCCAATTGGAGATAGGGTTACTTTTTATTCGACATCAAAAGAGAGTTTATTTGGTCCGTCCAAGCAAACCAATCAATTCGTTATTAGTCAACACCATGCAGGCTAAAAGGAGAGGCAAGCAGGGGTCCGAATGAGAAAAAAACTGACCAATGGTAAGCTGCGGGAGGCAGCTGTCTTACAGGGATAAAAGGCGATGACATAAGAAGGGATTCGCCAGACAGCATGGCTGCTAAAAGGGGAGAAAACGGCCATCGACCTACCCAAATTTAAACCGCCATCTTGGAGAACCACGAGGCAAACTATGGTATTTCAAACTTAACAGGGAATCGAATTTCCCTGACAATTCCAGGTTTTCCAGGTAAGGGGGACCCTGACGTACACACTAAAAAAACGTTGGTTAAACGATAACCCATTTTGTTGGGTTAAACGGTAACCCATTTTGTTGGGTTAAACGGTAACCCATTTTGTTGGGTTAAACGGTAATCCATTTTGTTGGGTTAAACGGTAACCCGTTTTGTTGGGTTAAACGGTAATCCATTTTGTTGGGTTAAACGGTAACCCATTTTGTTGGATTAACTGATACATAACTCAATTTTGGGTTAAATTTCTGAGCATAACCCAAGAATAAGTAAATTGCTATATTTAACCAAATCAATGAAAATCATCATAAAATAACCCGATAGTTAATATTTACACAAGGTTGGGTATAAAGTTACCCAATTTTGAGTTAATTATAAATGGCACAAACCTTACATTTACCCAATTCTGGGATATTTTAACCCAAAACCTATGTTGGTAACTGCGACCCAACATTGAGTAACTGCATGTAATCCAACATTTGGTTCCACTTAAATTCAAACCAATGTTCACCTAATGTTGGTATTTAAAAATATTTGGTTAGATTCGGGTTAAATTTTAACCCAACGTTTTTGTGTATATGCATTATTTGGGAAACACATGACCTAGACAGAGGTCATGAGACATAGAATGGCCTAAAATAACCAAGTTTAATTTCTCAGCATTAAACACGGTGTGGATCTCCAATTACAAATTAACATTATTTGTCTAAATTTGGCGAGTGTTTGGGAATTTCGCAGCAACCTGTTAGTCCTAAGGTTTGATTATCCCTAAAAAGCGCAAGGCTAATCCGAATAAATCTTAAGAAATTGCACTTGGAGTCAATGCCCCATTCAATATCCAAAAAAAAAAGGTTCATTTTTACCTCTGGACACCTTAAACAGCGGTTGGTCCATTTTTTAACCCATTGACCAATGGCAATGTCCAGTATAAAATGCAATTCCCAGCATGAACTAAATGCTAATTAACATATTCGAGATTCAAAAAACTCCATTCAACAGAAAAGATGTTTTTACATACCAGAAATTCATCTTACTAGACGTACATTATAAACCTTTTATAAAAATATAGTTATTGTTTAGTAGATATTTCGAAAAATGTTCAAATTTAACACCAATAAAATACATTTTAATACGAAATTCTTAAGAGGAAATATTGATTAATCAAAATATTATTTTAGCTTAAAAAACATGACCTCTGAATAACGGATTCCAGCCTAGCTGAAATCGGTTTTAAGCTTGGATGAAATCCATTCCTTGACAACGCCTTTTGCTGTTTAATCTGGCTGCAGACTATCATCGCATCACGTGAGCTCACGTGATATCATGCACGGAAAAAAAATGTAGAATGCATTATTTAGTTTAGAGCATGGTCCGATGACGGTCGACATCGGCTCCTCACATCACACACGTGTTGTCACGTTTTTGTTTTCTGGCTTGTCTACAAATTGTGTGACATCAAGTCCTATCGTTATATCTATCATAATCAAATATGTTCTATTTTTATAGTTTTTATGTGGATTCTGTTGTAAAAATTCACTGTGTGACAGTAGTTTGTTTATTGAGCAATATCACTACCATCACTTAAACACGTGATAGCCAGCTTTATAATATGATAAAAGGTCATAATAAAACATTGTTTTAATTTGCATGAAATACTGATTAATCAAAATATTATATTTGCACTTTGATGAAGGCCCTACTGTGGTAACTAAATATTGTGAAATCGGTTTTCAGCTAGGATGAAATCCATTTCATAACTAGAGCTGTTTTGAAAAAAAAAAATGTAAAACACATATTTAGTACAAGTAAACTCAAATAGTTTCCTTGAAATTAAAATAACATTTTATTGTATAAAAATCTAAAAACAAAATGTCAACAAGTTGATTTCATCCTAGGTTTTCATCTTGGGTGAAATTCATTCCATGATTATAAATTGTGGTTGTATTTTTCTGTCTTTAGTTTTATTTGACTTTGACATTATTGTTACAAAATAAAAAAAACATCACCAATTTTTTGCAAGACAATAACTATTTTCTTTTGGCTTTTGTTTACGAAACAAAAGTAGCTATAAAAGGGTCAGTAAACCGCATTGAGTCCCACGCATGCAGGGGGGGTATAAATAAACCGAAATAAATACGATATGGAATTAACGTCAATTAAGCTCGTAATGAGGGCATCAACTACTGATTACACATTTCCTTTCAGACTTAAACATAAACACGTCGCATTTCCGGTAGACGAGCACCAAAAACAGCCTTTTACTCCCTTGGAATTCTACACAAATGATGCCAGTTTCCTCATTAACATCCATTAATTGTTTGCTCACAATGTCTACGTGAGATACTATTAATTGCTCCCATCCCCCGTTTAATCAATTAATAACAGCCTTAATTACAGTCTCGTGTGAACAAAAAACAACACGAAATGGCATCGCGTCTGAAATCATCTATTATAATCTGTATACGTCATACATGTACATGTATTCTTGTAAAAAAGCACAATTGTCTTTATACGAATATTTTTTTTAACGTTTTTGTATAAATATACAGTATGTATACATGTATTATTATTCTAGATGAAGTTTTAAAGAAAATAATATGATGAACAATGTGGGACACGACAATTGCATTAGTTTACCATGATGTGCAACGTCTTTGAGGAGCATAACGACTTATGTCGCATAACTTATTGATGCTCATGCGTAATAGTGTTTATCGTTTACGTTAAGATTAAGGGAAACCTGCGCAATCACTCTTAATTTCATTAGTTTAACGTGACACCACAACGTCTTTGTGAAGTATAACGACTTGTACGGTACATAACTTATTGATGCGCATGCGTAATAGTGTGTTTATATAGTTCTCGATAAGGTAACTTATTAGAGAGATTAGAGGGATTGAGCACGCCTCCCTTAATGCTTACCACATTGACAGCACTGTATGTTTTTCCAATGCGTTCTCGTTAAGGTAAATCAGTTGACGGGGCATTAAGGGAGGCGTGCCCAACTTCTCTATTGGCAGGTTTCCTTTAATCTTGACGACATTGGCAGCACTGGTTTTTTTTTCCCAATGCGCATGCGTGGTGACGACGTTAATAGGTTTGTGGTTGAAGGGAGACGATAATTTATTAGTTTAACGTGATATCACGACGTTTTTGAGAAGCATAACACCATTTACGGCGCATAACTTATTGATGCGCATGCGTAATAGGGTTTATAATTCTCGTTTAGATTAAAGAAAACCTTCCAAATCTCTCTATTAACGGCACACCCGCTCAATCCCTCTCTTGTTGATACGGTCACCATTATGCAAGTTCTAGCTGTATAAAAATACAAATTGAAATCTATGGCAAAAATGTTAGACATCATGTAAAAGCTGCAGAAAAGGGTGGTGGCCACGAAATCTTTATTTAACCCTAAATTCTTTAAAGCTCTATACATTACATAAAGTCGATCTCCAATTACAGTCATCTCAATAAAAAGTCATGAATAATAAGTAGGAGTACGAGTATATTGTTTTATAGCACGAATTAATTGACTATGCAATCATTCGTGTCCAACAAACAAGGGTATGAAGAAGACGATAAAACACCAATTGCATGCACTATAGTAACAAATTTCCCTTCAAATTTCTCAAGATTGTTTCATGAAAAAAAAAAAAAATGGGTAGGCCTACTCATCACAATTGGAAAATTGGGACAATCATTGTGAAATAATCAAATGTTGCTATTAAAATTTTGACGAAATCATAACAATTCAAAGACTTAAAACTTTCGAAGAATCAAATATTACAAATATTATAGCTATCTCCAATGACTGAATTTATTACCACAACCAATTTGGGGAGAATTTATTTCAATATCACGAACATTTTAATTGAGGACTTTCCATAAGCGGTGGCGCCATCTACGGACATTTTTCTAAGCTCTATTACTAGTCAAAAACAAATATGCGCATGTTCCGGGCATGCACAGTCTTCTTCATAAGCGGTGGCGCTATCTACTGACATTTTTCTAAGCTCTATTACTAGTCAACTACCAGTGGCGCTATGTTCATGCGCATGCGCAGTATTCTTATGGAATAGTCCTCCATTTTCAAGTACCCCATTTATTTTTCCTCAAATTTTCAAAATCAACTTGTTAAAATGTTTTACACCCACTTCACCATATGACAAACTAAATTACGTCTTCGATTTTCTGAAATAAAAAAACTAGCAGTGATTTGTTCTCTCAAACCCCCGTAGGTATGTAATTAAATCCAAGATGAGATTCTCCACCATGATTAAGCTAAAAAATAAATTATCAGTTCACATAAAAATTTCAATTACGAGTGAAGATTTATATTGAATTGTCAGAACATAGTTTTATATAGTTTTTTTCTGAACAAGATATAGGTCTGGAAGGCAAAAGCATTGATTTTTTTGCACTAAAAAACAGGGTTAAATTAAGACGAGTCCAGTCTTAGACCTAATAAAAAAATATCTATTGTATCGCTAAGGATATCTTGAGATATACGTACTAGTATATTACATTTATAAGTCAATGAATTTGCTGTTATAAGTGTGGAATGTGACAGAAATCGCAGCCAACGACCTCTGGTATTACAGTTGCAAAACTGGCATTTTCCCCTTTCCACAAAAGGGATTAAGGTCCATTTTAAAAATATGGCAAATCTCCACCATCTTTTTTCTTATATAAAACTATGAGGAAACTGAAGAAGAAATTGTGTCTATTTATAACAGGCTTTCAGTCATAAATCAACGGGTCATCAAAATGTTAAACCGTGTATTGGTCATCATTCCAAGTCAGCAAAAAGTTTATATACATGTACATTTATATAAAAAGAGACAAGTTTTTAAAAAATAAAAGGTCATATGGGTGGAAGAAATATATAGAAATTCACGATGCGTGATGAGTATTAAAATTACTTGGGGTGGAAATGGTCAAGACATGATGGAATGTATTAGAAGTGCCTAAGAAAAGTTTGAAAAAAATGTACATTTAGATGTCAGTGGCCCCCCTGTAGTCACGGAATTTCGTTTTATACCCCGCACGAATATATATAAGTATACGAAGGTTGGCATATATTATTGCCAACTTAGATATCTTTGTCCACTATGTTTTGGCCTAAAAATGTCAGCTTAAAACCTTTCAAATTTCAAAGAAAAGGGGTTTTGAAAGCAAGAGATGAAAAATTACTACTTATTTTCAAAGACGCGGGACACTTGCATCTTATAAAATATAGTGCTGATTTGAGATAAATGTATAATCTTGAAAGATTAACGTCTGAATTAGGACAAACATATTAAATTTCATTAAAAAGATATCATGAATCTGGATATTGGCATTATGTCAACCATAACATGCATGTTATGGTTGACATAATGCTAGCAACTTTTGAATTTTTTTAAAAAAACAGAAAAACCTGTGAATATATTAGCACAAACTACTGGAAGTTGTGCTATTCGGAGGGATAGTGCTATTTGCAGGTTCAGCTATGTAGGGCTCTAGGCACTCAGATTTTAAATTTCAGCCAAGCCGCATGCCCATGAGTATAGAAATACATTAGATATAAATCCGCTGAAATAATTACATGTACATAATATACAATTTAAATACTTTGTCATAATCTGTATTTCGTCTAAGACAAAATAGAAAACTTGACAGCTTGAATATTTTATGCTGAAAGTTTAGATTTGCAGGGTTTGTACAGGTTTTCAAGTCCAAAAACTAAGGACTTTTCAAGGATATTTAAAAAAATTTAAGGACCGTTTGGGAAATGATATTGCTGGAAGAGGGACATATGAGATGTCTCGTGCTATCAGTGATTACACTGTGTGATACACATCCAAATTTCCCTAAAAACGACCCAAATGCAACCCTTTTGGCAAGTAATGTACTCACGTTTCCACAAAGACTTTTCAAAAACTAACAAGAACTTGAAAGTACTTGAAAATGAATGACTTTAAACCACATTTTTAAAAATAAAACTATCAAATAAACTTGAACCTGATCATCAGAATTTCCAAAAGTAAGGACTTTTTAGGCACATTGATTTATAAAAAAGTAAGTACTTTTCAAGGCCTTGAAATTCATCCAAACAAAATTAAGAACTTTCAAGGACCTGTGCATTTGTGTAGGGTGTGTGTGATGTGTAAATTATGTCCCATAGCCAACATGTAAATTATTTCAGCGATTACAATCAAAATTCGTGCTATTGTGGTCCCTGGCAATAACTAGGGTTGTCCAGGTGACATACAGATTTTCATAAATTGCAAAAAAAGCGTGGGTGTATTTTGAGTTTTAAGTAAAATTGCAAGAATGTCAACGAATCCCGCCCTTAAAAAGTCCCGACATGTGCAAAAAATAAAAGAAAAATAGTTGAACCTGTCCTCGGTTCACTGATAAAGTTGAAGGATAAATCGAGGGGCGGCCATCTTGAAAACCTTATGTGCGAGTGATTTATAATGCACTCAGGAAAGGATATCAACTAAGATATTTGAAAATTTGGATCTAAGTTTCGGGGTTTTTGGTCAGTGTCGGGCCACTAAGTGTCGCCTTAGGGCCACTTTACCTGTAATTAGAAGGAATGCCAATGGCTAGGGCGGGAAAAGCTAAAAAAAACCAATCAATTTACAGAAGAGAGAACTTAACTAGAACTAAAAACATTAGCAGCTGAAGAAGGGGAGTAAGTGAAAAAAAAAAAAGATTGTGGGTTTTAGTAATGTTAAAAGTCTCTAAAAGCATCGTAAAATTTGCAGACAGTAAACTTTTTAGTTCCTCTCTGGTTGACATAATGCAGGGACCTTTTGAGTTCCTATAAATTCCTGTTTTTCTAACAATTTCTAAGAAATTCTCATAAGTGCTATAAGTGGGTCTGAAAGTAATGCACGAGACTTTAAAAGCATCGTAAAATTTGAGATACTAACATTCAGATTTTAAAGATATTCTTCGTATAAGTGGATTTAAAGTAATAGTCTCTACATTTTTTAAAGAAATTCTTATTTCAGTATATACAAACTGCATGTTTCTAAAAGCAAGTTTAATTTATACATAAACCTAAAAATCTAAATTTTTATGATTATCATACACTAAAATCTCAGAATGAGTTTAATTCATATTAATTCAAAAATAGTATTTAAATATAGTTTTTCTAAATTATTGGTCATAATGATTTTTAAGAGAATATCAACAATGAAACTTCAAAAAAAATCAAACATGGAAACAAAATGGTAGAGATGCAAACTTTGCTCGTGATACCCAATAACTCTACTGACTCATCTATACATGTACACATGTATCAGGATTGAAAAAAACAGGGAAATTCCCTATATTGCAGCTGTGTAAATAGTGTCGTCCAATAGCTAGTGACTTAAGAAGGATTCAGAATGGGGAAATTCCCTATTTTGCAGCTGTGTAAATACTGCGACCAATAGCTAGTCACTCAAGAAGAATTTATAAAAGGGAAATACCCTAATTTGCTGCTGTGTAAATAGTGTCCACCAATAGTTAGTAACTCAAGAAGGATTCAGAAAGGGGAAATTGCCTAATTTGCAGCTGTACACACTGTAGCATGTTTACAGACGAACCTGTCTGAAATAATAACCTATTTAAAATAATATTTTCCCTGGTCCCAAGAGTATTATTTTAGACAGGTTTAACAGTAGCAGGATTCTATTTATTCATAACTGTGGGGCAGTGGGGTCGTTTTTTAGTTGAAATTCAACCACGTGGACAAGGGGATTTAATCTTTTAGTTGTTTCGTTAAGCAAAAAGGATTATGTGAAGTAGAAATGCCAAAACGTATTACGGAAACGACCTAGGAAAAGACATTGGCCACCCAGAACCACACTTCCGGATGAGGATTTCCGAAATTTAAGCCTACTTCAACACGACCCTCGGAAGTCGAGTGGGATTAAACGAAATTTGAGGCGGCGTTAATCCGCATTGTTTTAAAGATGTAATTGTAGAAAAGCAAACTGGAATTTACACAACGTGCGTGACCTGACCTAAAAACATAGCAAAAAAATGTTTTTTGCAAAAGTTTCAGTAAAATGTTGGAATTTTGTTATATTTTGAATTAGAATCTTATGAATTTGACGCTAACATAATCAGTGGCAGTCATGAAAGATATTTTAAGGTAAATCAAAATTTATTAATATTTAATGATTAAGGGAAATGCATCGCTTCTGCAATATTTATACTCAGAAATAGCAAACAAAATCGCTCTACTTATAATACAGGATTGTATTTTTAAATACCACAAGCATAAAAAACCATTATGCTCGATAAAATATTAATGAAAAATCAAAAACATCCATGGGCTGTATTGTTTAACTATTAATTCTCATTTAAAATGCAGTAGAAAATGAGGCAAATGCATATTATATTTGACATGCAAGATTACATTTAATGAACTATAAAATGATGTATATATATATATATATATATATATATATATATAGGAAACTTAAAAAAAATTAATCTTTAATATTCAAAATATAAGATGGCTGTTTGCACAATAAAAACACCTAGTCCTACCATTTAGAAATAATTATATTTCAATCAAACATGTTTATAACATTTAAATGGACTTTTTTTTATAGAAAATTCATAAAATTAAGACAAAAAGTGGAAAAAACTTGAAATTTATTTTGGGGATCAGAAATATAATTTGTTCATTACAAAAGTATAGAAAAAAAAAGTAGAAAATGTTCTTCCAAAATAGGAAAAACAAGTATAATGTATACAAACTGATTTCCATCAATAATCCATTAAAATCAGTGAAAAAATGCAGTATTTTCATTTTTTTTACTTTTGCCATGAATTATTTACAGGTTACTTATTTGGTAATAACACAAAAGCCCCCAAGAATGATATATTAAAGGTCACTGGAGTCAACCATTCCCTCTGTTAAACTAAAAATGCATTAAAACGAGATAAAGCATTTTGTTTTAAAGTCAAAGACCAAAAAAAACTACCTTTATTAAACGCTAAGCGAATGCCATTGTTCCTTCTTCACTTATTTTAATAGCCATCTTTAAATAAACGGCCATTTCGATATCTATTTCAACAATCTTCGCATTACAAATTCATTGTTTTTTCCCCCCTCTTTGGTTAGCATAGAGTCCAGTCAACAATAAAATGGTGTTTTTTTAGCTCACATAATACCTCTTATTAAATATATGAATAATTTAAGGCCAAGATTGTATTTTGCTGCTAGCTACTTGTTATCGTAATCTTGAATTCGGAAATTCATGTATAAAAAACTGAAACCCGGTTGCATATATCATTCAAAACGAGAAAAAAACTTTTTGGACACCCCTGTATACGTTGAATTTAGCAGTTTTCCATTAAGGGATTCATGCATTTAGAAAATTAAATGTCAGGATTCATTTTTATATAGGATACAATTGTATAAAATTTATAGATCATGAAAAAATAAACCACGAGTCAGGAAAAAAATTAGTTAAACTGCAGCAATTTTATTGATACAGGCCTACCATAAACAGTTGAAATTTATGAGAATTTTGGCTTTTTGTTATGGGTTTATTTGTATTTAATAAATGATAACGACATAGGCGACATTTTTAGCACATCTAGTGGGATTGTTTTTAGAAATTAGATTAGAAGTATTTTGATTAACTCAATTTAAGAGAAACTCAATAACGATGAAATTTCAATGGGGTGTGATAGCTCCCATCATTCATCTAATAATACAGTATAAAAAAACGTAGTTTTTCGGGGAAAACCTTTTAATGTAGCCAGCAAGTACTGGCAGGAAATTCA
>JAQGCC010003073.1:0-16325 GCA_034698905.1 Xestoiulus laeticollis
ATGGCGACGGCTGTATTCACGAGGTAGGTTTTCTGTGTTCGTTTCGTAAGCCACCTATCAGCTGGGGCATCACAAACTAACAGACTAAACGTATGCACTTTAATATATAAGGATTATCAAACAAATGCCATGTGGTAGGGGGCTGTACCCATTTTCAGGAGATTTTTATTTATATATACTCCTGAATGTACATAGTAGCGACTTAGACATCATTGTTAAATTGAACGTGAAGTGAATTTAAACTATCACTAGGAACATTATTCCATCGATTAATCACAGGCAAAAAGAAGGAACAATAGTAAGCGTCCGTTTTGGCCCGCATCTTGGTTAATGGTTTTGAATGATTATGTCTACTAAACAAGCTGCAAATTATTAGGAAGATAAAAAACGTTTAAACAGACCCAGTGATAAAATTTCGCGTCTGGACCTCAATGAGTCCAAATTTTGAGAGTGAAGAATTTGTTACACTCGGCAGAATACTGGTATCTACCCTTAATAAATGAAATCTGGCTGCCCTCCGTTGGACCATTTATTTCCACATCCTACAGTCAGCATATAAGATGCCATGTGGCAGGGGGAAAGATGCCAGATTATTCTTCAATTTTGATTTTTAGATTTATTTTTTGATATACGGCAGTGGCCGCTTTTTGGTGGAACTATCCTGGCATTCGCCTATATGGGTGATTAAGGGAGGTTGTGGGGAAACCATGGAAACCTCGGACTCTCAAGTTCAAGGAGCTAAGGGTTTACATATCATTACCCTACCATAATGATGGGGTTTCTGATATACTAAGCCAACTGTAATGCTCGATTGTTTTGTAAAAGTAAATGCACTAAAAACAAACAATGATGAATAATAGCTCAGTTGCCAAAATTAAAGCTGTGGTATTAGAGAAAAGAAATTTGTTCACCAGCAGAAATGTAGGATTATCGAGACTGCACTGTATATTTATTAAACATTTTGCGTTTTTTTGACAGGTTCAAAAGTCATCACCAAGGTAATTACAGTCAAATCAATAACTGAGCTGACAGAAGTTCTACGCCGACCGCCTGTTATTTGGGACAACATTCATGCCAACGATTATGACCAAAAGCGCCTGTATTTAGGGCCGTTTGCAGGTCGCTCGCCGGACCTCATTCCTCATCTAAGAGGTCTGCTCACTAATCCAAATTGCGAGTATGAGGCAAACTTCATTGCAATCCACACTTTGGCTCAGTGGAGCCACTGCAATGTGGATGGACAAAGGGACTTGTCAATTCGTAAGTTTTTCAATCTTTTAGCAATCTCAAGAAATATCAGAATTTCGAAACTTCCACATTACATATACTTATATTCCGTAGGGAACTCTGTGAGTGCTGACATAAAACTGGAAACTGAGAGTGACAATGGGTCAGTGGAGGACATTCCTTCTCAAATCACACCAGGTAGCTACCACCCTAAAAAGGCCCTTCAGGCAGCAGTCAAGGACTGGCTTCCGGAATTCTATCGTCCAAAAAGCTCGCATGGTAAGGCTATGAAACCGCAGATCCTTCTGGACTCGCTGATCCCCATCATTAACTCGTGCATCAGTTTGACCACAACTACCACAACGAGTTCTTCTGTTGCCTCCACCTGTATTACGGAGGTGACTGCTTCATCAAATTTTCAGCCCACCATGAATCCCTTGATGAACTCGCTAATTCCGGCCTCCCCTCCTCTCCCTCTGCACCCCGCTGAGGAGCCCATGGATTGTGTGCTCTCTCCTAGTGTTTCCCCAACATCATCGAATGTTTCCGTTGAATGCTGCCCCGTCTTGAGTAATGCTAACCTGAGCGCACATTTAGCTAATGATGAGGACATCAAAATGCAGACAGACTCACTTGACAATGACATCAAGATGGCGCCAGAGGACTGTGACACTTCTGCATGTGACAAGCTTCTGTCGGAAGACGTAGCATTGCTCGTGGACTTATTTCATTTGCCGTTTGAGCATGGTACTCAAGGATTGCAGCTGATGCAGGAGTTCAACTGGCTTAAAAATAATGCCCATCTGGTGATATCAACCAAAAAATCACGAATGACTTCATCCAAAATCGAGGTAAGCGCTCATGTTTGATATTCTTGCTGAAAATGTGTTTTACCAACTCTTCAAAGCTCCAAATTAATGTTCCATATGCTGATAAATTGTGTCAAGGGGCTGAAAAACTTCGAACTTTGTTTATTTAGCAGTGTTAATTGATATCTACATTTTTTTCTAAAAAAAATAGTGCACCATGAACATACAACTGTGTAGGCCCTAGTCTTATAATCTAATACAGCTAGGGTCGGCAACCTGAGGCTTGCAAGCCGCATGCGGCTCTTTCGATGATCTTTAAATGTTATAATATTGAAACAGCAATTTTAGTGGCTCTTTAAAAACTGAGAAGTTTTGTAAATTATAACTTTTCGCTCTTCCGTTTCAAAAGGTGGCCGACCCCTGGGCTAATACAATATACACTACCTCCTGAAATGGTGTAAAAAGCAATATTCCTTGTAACTAATGGCACATATAAAAGGATCAACAAATTCAACTACAGGCAAAATTTTGAAGAAAACCACATTTGAGAAGATAATTAATAACCATAGTGGGTATTGCCACCACTTGGGCCTACTTTGGATGACATCCTGATATCGCCGACACATACCCAAAATAATCGCTTTTTTGTCATTCTGGTCATGTCCATTCCATATTTCAAGAAGATGTTTCCCCTGTTCCCGGACCGTTCGACAAAGTCCTTTTCGCCAAGATCGGCTAATCGGCTGAGTAAGCTGAATGCGCCATTAAACGTTCTGGCGTGGAGAAATATTCAGATAGGCCTACTGTAGACTACACATGCACAAATGTGTCCATTGTAGCATGCTGAACATATAGCTAATGTATAGGAAACAAAATAACTCAGTCATGTGGCATTTATATTGAATTTTGAGCTTAATTGATAGAAAAGCATACACTATTAGGCCTACATATTAAAAACAAATTTCTGCAATTCTTTAATAAGCATTTTTAGTAATGAAAAATTCATACTTCTGTACGTCTTGGTAGACATGTACATAACTCAAATTTCAAAAAGATCTATTGCACGTACGTGCATTAATTGTACTCGACGATGTTTTATATGAAAAATTCTATATTGAAGTTTACAATCTTATTGAAACCAATTCTTAAACGATTTGGAATAGATCTTTTACTAAGTAACTAAATCAGACAGGCGAGGTGAATATTTTAAAAGATTAATTTAAATTAGTGAAATTATGGCTTATTTAGCATTAGGGGTAGGAAGATTCGTAATGAATTCAAAAACCAGACTTTTTACTTTGGCCAATACTCAATTCTTGATTTTGTTAAATTAAAGCATTGTATTTGAGAACAATACGTGGTTAAAAAACAACAAAGAGGGTTGATTCTTTCATCCAACTCGGTAGTGTACGTTTTCAATGGCAGAACTTTATCCTCGCGTATCCTCGCGCTCGGCTGCTCAGCCGATCAGCCGAAAGTTTGTCGGAAAGAATATTGCCGAAAAGGACTTTGTCGAACGGTCCGGTCACCGTTTCCCCATGTCCTCCAAACTGAATGGGATTTCAGTAAGGACTCCTTGCCGACCAAGCCATTGCATTGTGGGGATTCCTACCTCCTCCAGGTATTGTTGCACAACGAGCAGTTTGGGGGTCTAGCATTATGCATTGGTAGAAATTCTGACTCAACAATAGGCGCAAATGGCACAACATGTGGTTGAAGGATGTCTAAGATGTATCGCTCAGCATTTAAATAGATATCATGGAGCACCACTAAGGGTACTTACATCTTGGGGACTCGTAGAATTACTGAGCCTCAGTCCTCAATGACACCCAATAAATCAAACTAGTTGGTTTCAATGTGCTCGTACAATGTGGAGCCTTAGCACATACCTTGAGTTGAAGCGCTATGCGTCACTCCGTAGTCCCATAAAGTTCTGAAATGGCGTGTTTTCATTGGCCGGACGCCATTGTAATATAATTAAAATTTAATTAAAAGCACAATAAACAAACCAAGGATGATTTATAGCTCAACTATCAGAAATTCAATCCGTGGTATTAGAAAAGTATGAGGTCTGTACAAAAAGTATCAACTTTAATTTTTCCAGCGTAAACTGCTGGCGTTTTATTTTTGCCACTAGATGCAGCAACCCTTAGCGCACATTTGAGAATTTTTTCCTGCCTATAGAGCTCGTCAGTAGTTTCCTGTCATCATTAGTGGGTGCATGTATTACTCGTTTGCCATTTTTACAAGTTACTCGCCATGACTGAGAAAATTGATCAGCGGCATTTCATCAAATTCTGCCAAACGCTTGGCATTACCCAAGCAGAAACAATATTGCAGAGCATCAGCTGAGAGTGACCAACGTTCAGATAGGCCCTCAACTAGCCGAAATTCGGACATCAACCAAGTATGACTTTGGTCATGCAGATTCGCCCTTTAACCACACGCGATTAACTTGCAAATGAGGCAGGGATTAGCAATGGTTCGGTCGATAGGCCCCTACAATTTTGAGGGTGTATTTCGGCCTGTGAAGAGGGTCTGCAAAATTTGTACCAAAGCTGTTAACAATGGAGAAGCACCAACTCAGTTTGGACAACACCCAAAACATACTGAACACCTGTACGAAAGACCCTGGCTACATAAGCACATTGATCACTGGTGATGAATCTTTCTAGTTACTTTGTTGGTATCGCCAAGCATTTGGCATAATTTGATGCAATGTCGTTGACCAATTAATTTTCTCTGTTATTTCATGTAAATTGTAAGAATGGCGAATTGTAATAGACCAACTTAGAACTAAACCCCCATTTCCATGGCATTGCTTGCCTCACTGATGGTTGTTAGACTGAAGAATGCTTTTCTCGACTGACGAGGGACTAATGTTATGCTGTTCTGTCTTCTATCAATCGGGGAATGCAATTCCAGGATTGATCTTGATTTAGGCAAGGTAATAACCATAGGAAGGTCCAATTGGTGTTGCTGGACCAGTTACACTGTCTTAGGAATACTGGGACACAGTGTTCCCTGAGACAAGAGAGGTGACGAGGAACAGGTTGAAGAGAGGTTTTTATTATAAAAATTAAACGTTTATTAAAACTGCAAACAATACAATGATGCGAGTTCAAGAAATAACATCTTGGTTCTATTCCAAGATGTTTGCAGGTTGGATAGAGAGATGGGGAGACAATACGTTGTCTTGGCTGATCCCACTTGGTGTGGCTGAATAGCTTGTAGAAGGCATGCAGAAGTTTGCAGTGAAAGCCTGGTAGCTACTTGTGGCTTCCATGCAGCCCGCGCCACAATCTGGAGAAATTTTCATGGAGCATCTCTATTTATGAACCGATAAGGTTGGCTTGGTGGTTATGCTTAGCTCCTTGATTTCGGGAGACCCGGGTTCGAACCCCTGTCGGCTATCCTGGTTGTGGTTTTTCGTGGTTTCCCACAACCTCCATTAATCGCCTATATTGGCACGTAAAGGCGAATGCCGGGATAGTTCCCGAAAAAGTGGCGACGACCGTATACTCTTCCCATTAAAAATTCTGTCACCTTGCCCCCTGCCACATGGCATACTACATGCTGACTGCAGGGTAAGGAATTGAATTGAATTGAATTGAATTGAATGAAAAATGGAAGTGTCCATGTTCAGAGGGTTTCTTGATGCTTAATCAGCACCACTGGAGCTCTTGTACAATGGCGACCTAAAGAGGGAGGATTCACCTGTTGATTCATCAAGAATCCTCTGAATGAGGCTGAAACTCGGCAAGGAAAATGGCGGGGAAATTTGACATGTTATAAAACGAGCTCTGTAGGTGAAAAAAATTAATGCATGTTCATGAAGGGTAGCTACATATAGTGGCAAAAGGAAATCACCAGTAGTTAAATAGTTTGCGCGGGGAAAAGTCAGCCTGATACTTTTTGTACAGACCTCGTATATTTTCACGGCAGAGAAGTGTCAGATTAGTGAACGTGTCATATTAACGCTAGGTCCGATTAAAAGACCACCCCATACTTCAAAATTAATATAGACCTACTAAAAAGTGGGCTAGGCTAATTAATTTAATATTTCATCCCTCTGATGGTCATGTCATAGCAGTTTTGACGTCTTTATTGCTTCATCTCAATTTGCCTCTGCTGGATTCAAACTATATTGCAGTTTCTTTTGCCTGAATTAACTAACAGACTTTTTATATTAGTTTTCTTAAGTAGAAAAACTCATTTTTAAAAGAGGAATGCACGTCTACTTTCAGGTTCAAGAATGGTATGATAGAGCCGCAAAGTTTGAGGTTCTAACCCAGAATGTCTGTCGCTTGTACAAGCGCCTGGTGAACTGCCCTAACCGCTCATTACAACACGACCTGTACGCCTACTTGTGGGACATGCGGGGAATAGTCAGCTTACTCAATTCTTACATAAAATGGCTGGGTAAGTACAAACAACCCAATCGGCCTTTACCCGTTCTTGCATGCGGGGAGTGAAAGCATTTCTAATATGAATTCCAGGCTTCTCTCATATGGTTTTACATGTTTTCAGCTCCAACATTAGGATTTGCACAGTTGATCGCTTCATTGCATGAATTGCATAATGTTGCTTGATTCTGCTTGGCAAATAAACTACAACCTTGCAAGTCAAGTCTTGAAACTTGTTGTATGTCAAACATACATTTTACTGGATTAGAATAGGCCTACTGGATACTTTCTCATTTACATGTAATAATGTATTAATTAGACATTAACGCTTTAAACATATTAGCATTTCCATTCTACAATACATGTAGTTCTTTAAAAAGTTGTAAAAATTATTTTCATAGAAATCGGTGCTCATGCAGTCTTATAAATATTAGTGAAAATGCTACGAATGTTTATTTATGGGAATTTAAATATAAAAATATTGAATGTAATTAATTTGGTTTAATTAAAGGCCGAAAAAAATGTAAAACAAACGTAGACTACAGTTCTACTGATAGGCAAGTTCATTTATAACCCCAATTTAACAATTAATTTTAACGATTAAACAAAACCTTTCCTTTTCATTTGGGAAAAAGGCAATTAACTAGATCTTTGCCAAACTTTGCAAGGTGTCCCAAAATTGAAATCTATTATGAAACAGGTGTGAAATGAATTAAGGAAAAGGAAGTAACTTTCATTTCGCAGTTGGCTTCAGTTGGCTTCCAACTGTTGGCTTCCATTGATGATATGCGTAAAATTGTTATTTTCTGTTTCATTTTAGATGTTGATGTCACGTCTTAATAAGTTTTGTTTTTTCTTCCACTTCTTACAGCTTTGGGACATGTGTCACAAGCAGTTGCCAACTATGTGCAAGGACCCTACACTTGTACGGACGATTTTGTTTTTCCTGCGCTGCGCTCCTGCCCCTTTGCGTCAGCTAGCTGTTGTCCCATTATATCATTAAGCGATAAGTTTTTTCTAGAAGCTACTAGTGGCATAAAATTTCAGCAGCAATTTGGCCGATAATGTTATGTATTCATTGTTTGGGTTTTATGGTTGGCATTATTATGCTTTGTTGGTTATTTTTGGGTGGAAATCTTTTAATTTTTCTCAAACGTATTTAAAATTCGCCTTAAAGATAGCGTTCAGCCAAATTGTTGCAAAGAGGCTAGGTCAGTTCAAGAAGGTTATTTAGAAACTTGATTTGAGTTAGCATTGCGCTTAGCTTACAGCATTTAAGGTGCACTTTCCAAACTTCAGCAATTTACCTTTTAAATATCTGCTTATATTAAAAAGACGCAAAACTGGAAATCTGATGTGCACAATATCATATCGGAATTCCGATAACATTTGCAATTGCTTTAATGTTGGAATGTGGAACACCTGCGATGCATCCCGCTCGGTTTGATGCCATGTTGCACCTATGTCCCGCTGTGTTGATCTCATGTTTTGGCAAGTGTCGCTCTAGGAGTATTTAAGCTAAATTTCAGGCGTGCTAATGCTTGCTTATCTTCAATTTAGGTTCGGCAGAGTTGTTTACAGTTTTTGCTGCTTTTTCAGTAGATGCAGTTGCGATGGCGATACAACATTAACCCTGTCAATCCGGGTATCAACGGCAGGAAAACACTAATTAACCTAGTTTCTTTATCTGGCAGTAAGCTCACGTTGCAAATACTACAACACATTGGAATAAACCATCTTGAGATTTTTGATTTTGTACTACGATTTAATTTTCTCTGATTTTCCTTCTCCATATTTGACAAGATTTAAGTGTACACTACAGTAAAACCCGTCAAGTGACTACCCAACAAAGTGTGAAAAATTGGTCACTATACACAGGTGGTCACCATAATTTAAGAGAACTACAAGTTGTTTTGTTTACACAAGAATTGGTAATTTGAAATTTTTGAGCTGTTTATATAAATTAAAAGGTTTTGTGGCTTGAGAAGTATCGGAGGCGATATAGCCTACTTTCATGCAATTAGCTGGGTGGTCTGAAAATTAGAGGATACCGTCGTCTTCAGGGGCCTTATTGTGTACTTGCTCTAAAGGAGATCCCACTGTGGAGTCTGGTCGCATTGGTCCGGCTAAAGTATGCTGTGTGAATCTGGCCTTTGAATTAAAACAATAATCAAGATGACTCGCATTTCACTTTACCTTTCCAATTTCCTGAGAATTCTTTAAACTATCACTAACCACTTTACAAACTGAACCTGGTTACATTTTTAGGCACAATGCCAATCAATGGAAAAAATGCAAAAGAGATGGTTAGTAGCTTCTGGGGCAATGACCATCCCAGCAGCAGGTCTTTGGGGAAAGGCAACCTGGGCTGGAATAACCTCAGAATTGGCCGGTGCCTTTGGAGCGGTCTCTGCCTGAGATTGCTCTGCTTGGAGTTCTCGGACCCTGGCGGATCTCCTAACTCCATCTGGGGCATCCTGATGGGAATCAGTGATGACCATGTTGAGCAGAGCTGACGTTGTCCCTTTTTGCAGATAGCTCTTAACACACAAGTTGGCTTAATGTTGTGTATTAAGCCTGGGAGTAGAAATTGATCTAAATCTGGGAAAGAAATAGATTACTACACCAAAACGTACGAATTACATACAACTATTTATTGACTTCAAAAGTTACAAGGAACTAGCATAGAACATGGTATGAACGAATGTCTAGCATGAAGTGAAGTGAAAATGATTTGACTTCTCCTTTTATAAATGGAGAGCCTTGGTTGAGAACCAATAAAAATGGGAGAATTTCGACTGGGGCAGGACAGCATACACCAAGAGGACCTGACCCAAAATAGAAAACCCAAGGCTGGTAGGGAACTGGACAGATAGCCCTTTGTCCAGATGACGCAGGGTTGCCATTCTCCTACCCTCCGATGGGGTCAACAAATTGGATCCAGATGGTCCAGCAGCTTGCTGTCCCAAGGTCCTTGGCTAAGGACCCTTGGTTTATCTCTCCAAAATGGAGGATCTGACGTTGGCTGCTAACCCCTTGAGCCCTCCGAATGTAAAGCTGCCATAAAGGCACACACTGGCTACTGTACAAAATAGACGGATGTTGACTATACAGAGAATTTTCTAATAGAAATGCATTGCTCTAAACTCATTAATTGAAAAATTGTCACCATATTTAAGGAGGAGGTGGGCAATTTCTCAGGTTTTATTGTAGGCCTAGTTTATTTGGGGTGACCAAAATGCATAAAACATTTTGTATTCAATTTTGATTTTAAGTTGGAAGTACTTGCAAAATTATCTCTTTAACATCTCCTTTGCCTGTAGGAATTTACACGATATTTTAAAATTTCACCAATCATTAACAAAATTTAAAGAGAATTTGGAATGTTGTAAAGACATTGGAGAATTAGTAGTTCAATCCTTTCAGGTGGAAGGAGTAGTTTGCATGCAAGCTTGTCGAATAAATAGAAATTGTTTTTCTATTACTGGCATTATTAAATTTGCTTTTTAATTTGGAGAGATTTTGTTTATCTTTACAACTACAAAAATGTTGTGTGCTTTATTCGCTGTATTGTTGCCTTGTTGAATTTTACTTTAAAGCTAAGTTACATTAGATTTAAATTAAGTGTATTGTTCATCTAATCATTTTGATTTGCAAGCCTGTTAGTGGCTACAGTTAGTATTTATATATATGCCAGCGGCAAAACATGCATCTTTCGTAAATGGCAATCATTTTAGTTTATTATGCTTGGATAATAGTGATGAAAGTGGAATAATTGCTTAAAAAACTGCTCAGATTTGCAATGTTTAAACTTTCTGACGTGAGTGTTAAAAGCTATGCAAGTAATAACTGTTAAATCTTGACTAATTCAACTTTAATACAATGAAGATTGAAAACACTGTATATGATATCAATTGTCAAGAAAAGCTTGATTCTGATAAGTTTGGCTACATGACAAAGATCGTTTTTTGCAAAGTGAGCTTACTGGCTTTAAACTTTGAACCAAATTTGATACCCGGATTTTTACGTTACATGGGTTGCTCTTGCTGAAAACCGAGCGGCATCATTAAGCGCGGCTAAGTGCTAGAAAGTCAGATTTTTTCCCATGCTAGCGCATAAGCAGTGACACCCTCCCATGCGCTCAGCTTCCACAGGCAGTTTTCAGCCATTCTGTACACTAAACGGCTTCTCTTCAACACCAGGGTTTTCACAAGGATGGAAGGAGGCTTTCATGAGCGGCGAGCAGGAACCTTGGGTATTCCGTGGTGGCCTCAGCGCTGAACTTCAGGTAAACAACATGGCTGCAGCAACTGTTGTTTTTCCTTTTATCGTTTCAGCTGCCTGCAACACTGATAACACCTTTTCTTTTCATGTCACCCTACTCTGGTTCAAGGGCACCCTTTATGTTGTCTCATGTTTTAGTTCATAATGATCGATTTTTCTTTCAGCACTATCTGTTGGAATGTCCCAGTTTGGCACTGTTCTAACGACCCTTTTTCTCTCATAGCGATTACTTCCCCTCGAAAACATCAGCGATTTATATGTGTGGCAAGCGCCCGATGTACCATGCAACAAGGTGTATGCCATTAGGCCATACGTTCCCGATGATAAGGTTAGGATTGTGGCTTATCTGTAATTTTTAATGTTCTGACTCATTTCTGAATGTTCCTGCACTTGGCGGGTGATAGCCATTCGCCTGTTAACGCTAGGGGATTAGTATGCTCTGAGCAGTGCTGCACCAGTAAAGTTTTCCGGAAATGTTTTTCTGTTGATTTTAAACTAATATATTTGTTGTCTATATTTTAGAGTGCAATCTACACAATTTGTTTGCAGACATGTGATGATGGTCTCGACGGTACAGAAGTTTTCCCCAGTCATCCAGAACTTATTGGAGACAAGTAAGATTGATTATTTTATGCAGGTTCCAAATCATGGATATTTCTTAATTGAATATGCCTCTTCAAATATTAGTAAAACGTGCTGGCTCATGTGAAAAAATGTTGTAAAAACAATTTTTTTTTTTTTTTGTAATGCATGCATCAAGAGTTCATTATACAGTGAAACCTCCGAACAGCGGTCACCTATGGGACCGTGAAAAAGTGGCCGCTCTTCGGAGGTGGCTGCTGTTCAGAGGTTTAAAAATCAAATGGGGTGGGGGAGTTCTGTTCCAAAAAACATGGCCATCCTACAAAGGTTTTTCTTGTTCAGAGGTGGCCGTTAATAGAGGTTTCACTGTATTTTATAAACTTAATTTTCCTGTTTGATTTAAAAGAATCATACTTATTTAAATGACGTCATTTTACCAGTCAAATTCATGAGATACTGTCATCAATATGAATCCGGCGTTTTACAGGTTAGTTGGTGGTTACCTGGCGCTTAGCCCAGAGTTTTGTTTTGTCATGGAGGAGGACGACCGGATCTGTGGATACGCCCTCAGCGCCCTTGATGCTAAACAATACTGCAGCAAGTGCAACATTGCATATGTTCCTGACCTGTGTTCGAAGTACCCAAAGTGTGAAAAGGAATCTCAAGATTTGCCAACTCCTGCTGAGGTGTGTGGTGCATTTCATCTGCAATTGGCAGACCCTGGACTACAGTATTATTTGAGCTATTCTTAGACTCGCTATCAAATTTCTCTTTCAGGAAGTAATTGCAGGTTTCCATGATCACAAGGTGGGCATTCCAGAAGTTGTTTACAAAAACAACCCTTCACTCATCAAAATGAATGTGTTGCCCAATGTGGCAGATCTTAGCCTAGTCAAAAAGTTGTTGTCATGTACCCTTGCTGCTCTCAAGTCAAATGGTAAGCTTTATTTTAATTCTTATTAAGCCTTGCAGAAGTTTTTTTTTAAAAATATGAAATATCCATTTCCAAGAAATTCACGAATATTGGGTCATTTCATTTGGCTTGTCGTTATTGTGGAATGTATTTCATCATCATCATTTTTTGTACCTGGGTCGCGAGACTTCAAAAGATGTCTAGTCTTAAGGCTGGCCCACACTTGAGCATTTATTCCCGAATTTGCTGAACGAGCCAAGCGAGCTGAATAAAAAAGCAACAAACAATGCAAACAAAATTCGTTGCATTCCTTCGGTTCCACATATTCGTTTAGCTCCCATTTGCTCTAATTCCAAATCCAAAACTTATTCCAGAATATCAATAATTTCATTTCTCTGTCAAAATTGAGAAATTCACGCACGAGCATTTCCTTTGATCTTTTCGGTTTTAACGGCACTGCTCGGAAAACTTTTGGCACGCTCTGCTCGGTCCGGAGTAGCGTCTACTCTTGCTGAAATCAGCCATGTGGACCCGAATTAAGGCCAGGCTCACACGAGCGGTGCGGGGCATGTGCAAATATTCGAAATTTCGTTTTCTAAAATTAATAGAATAGCCATGCATTTTCTTGCGATCATGCACCTGCCGGTTCGGCAGGAGACGCAATAAAAAGCGGCGCAGTTTCGGTCAAGCCAATTTTTTTGCGTGGCCGCATGTTGATTGCGCACACGTCTGCAACCCCCATTGTAAAAAACGTCTTGCCAAATCACAAGACGCAAACGTTCTACGCTCGCGACGCTTGTGTGCATAGGTTTTCTGTGTGGGAACCTTTCAGGGTAGCCCGGGGCTTATTCTTTCTAAAACGTTTAGAATTTTAAATCGAAATAAAGCCAACAGAAATTTCAAGAATGTTATTTATTTGAAATACAGTGATTGTACATGTATATCAATATTCAAAAACATGGTCATAAAAAGTATATTTGCAAGACCGAACTACTCACACAGATTGTAAAATGTGTTTTTTTCAGGTTCCTTTGGAGTCTTCTGTGAGATTAACGTGGGAGATAAAAATATGGTCGACTTTTACTCTAAGCTGGGCTTCCTTGAAATAAGTTTAGGCAGCGACACACGAGAAGAAGTTGTATTTTTTGGCAGAACTTTTTAAAAGTAAGCTTTGAATATTTTTTTTTACATTATGGTGACGAAAGATGGATCACAAGCTGCATTTGCTGAGACGTGCGTACTCCAATCCATCATGTATTGCAGGATAATGAACGAACATAATCATTGTTCGTTGTCATATGCCATGGTAACAACTGCCAGCTCTTAAATCCAAACGCTGTGTATCTATGATTTGTTGTATGTTGTTATTATTAGAATTACAATTCAAATGGCAATTCGAAATGGAGTAATCTCATTTGAGAAATTTTGCATGCATTTCTCTATTTAAATGGTTTTTAAGCTGCATTTACCAAATAAAGGTGAATGCTTTGTTCATGAATCACCTATAAAGCGTCAAATAGATTTTAGAAAACCCACTTTGGGGACCCCTATTGATAATTATTTAATCATCTCCCTTGAGGTCTGTTTGAAGGTCTAGGATTTTGAAAACATCAAGTTTTACTGTTAACCTGGCTATTGCCTCAATGGGCATATTAGTTGGTGATGTTAATAAAAATTTTGCATTCAAGTTTGTTTTTTTGTTTTGGTTTATGCTATACTCTTGTTTTGCATTGCAACCATGAATCATGACTACCAATTATTAGAGTAAAATTGCTCAAAAATAGTTTTTGTCAAAAGTAAACCTGTGTGCAATTGCAGAGCACCTTGTAGTAAACCATTCATACGACTTCAAATGCGTCTTCCAATCTTGCGGGAATTGGTAAGAAATCAATACCGGCCTGAAGATTGTCAAGGAGTAAAAAAATTCAAATCTATAAAATGAGCAAATTGTACCCCATAATGTTCTAAGATGTCTGTGATGTACCTCTGAGCATTTAGGGCACCACCAGCTGCTAGTGTGGGCATGCAGATTAATGCCTCCCCAGAGCAACCCCTTTCAAAACTGACTTGGGGAAAAATTGCATTAGGAATATCGCTTTCCTAGTCTTCCCACTCCCTATCAATTCCATCTGATGATTGCAGAACAAATCTGGACTCATCCTCACAAAGTTGTTATGTAAATTTCAGCCTGGCCATCCTGTGAGCCCTGTGCAAAAGGGGGCCAGTTGCTGGTCTCTAGAAAGACTGTACCTTCTCACAGACGTCTTGAAACATTAAACTAGCCATTACCACGGTCATAAGATCTAAGTATTCCGAATCTAAAGAATAAAATCCTTGCCAATGTTAACTGAGCTCATGAGATAACCTTGCACCAAGCTGCCTTCAGGACTTATGTGGTGCCTAGGTTCTCCACCCAGCGAATCCTTCCCTTACTGAACTTAACCCCAAATGAAATTAATCAGTCATCTCACCTGGGTCTTTCCGTTCCTTGGTGATTGATCTTCTAGATGTATGTTCCCACAATCGATGATGAGTTTCTGTAAAATTCTGTGGTATCGATTTATGATCATTAACAGCCCAACAATTACTCCCAGGTTCCCTGTGGTTTGTCACATATACGTAGGAACCTCTATCCTGCTCCCTCAGCTGCTAGTTGCAGGATCCACATAAAGTTCACCCGAGGCGTAATTAACGATTAAGTTGTAAGGCTTTATTGAAATTATCTTAGCCGGATAGAATACAGTCAAGTGAACTAATCATATAATTGTAAAGATAATAATGCATTTATGCATAATAGCTATATTCCCATAACATACATGCTAATGATGCAAAAATCAACCTAATTCAAACAAGCTTACACAGGGGTAGGCCTAGGCTGGGATATCCCTCCTTGGCTCATACGAAATTTTCTCCTGAAGTACTGCTCCAGAGAACTCCTGAAAGTAAAACTGCCCTGAGTTGTTCCATGCATTTGGTTTTTATTAATTTCTCCAAAGTTTTTTTAATTTATTCTTCATATCAAGATGAGGGAGTTGCGTCCAGTACCTTGCATGGGCTGAATGCAACACCCACAACACCATTCTTTTATGGGTACGCTATATGGAGGGCCGTTATATAGGCTACAAATTTCACTGTAGTGATAATAAAGTGAAACCTCTAAACAGTGGTCAACTATTTAACCGTGAAAAAGTGGCCGCCCTTCGGAGGTGGCTGCTGTTCGGATGTTTAAAAATTTTTACATACAAATCTTACTTACAAATCAATACATTTACACATTAATTGCCAAACAACACTTATTTAAAAAACATTTATTTACTGAAAAATCAGTTATTCGTGACTGCTTTGTTTTTTTGGTACATATATTTTTCAAAAGTAAGGCTGGAATTCATAGTCGTCGAATACCCATATGAAAAAGTTTCTGCAGAATTATGCACATTATGCAGAAATTTTGTGCAGAAAATCATGTATAATTCTGCAGAATTTTGATACCTTTTTCTGCAGAAAAGTTTATGCATAAATATTTCTGCAGAAAAAGGTATCAAAATTCTGCAGAATATATTATGCATAGCATAACCTGCAGAAAATCACTGGCCGAATAATTTTTAAATAAATCTATCCTAAAAATAAATTTTAACACAAAAAAAGTTTAAAAACAAAGATGTCAAGTAGTGTCAGTTTAATATTTTAAACAAGTTTCCAATTTTACATTTTGTTTGATTTCCTAAAGGCATTTAACAACAGCTTCCAATTTACAAAAACATGGTGTTTACAGTTGAAAAGCTACAGTGCCTCAAAAAAGTATTGGCAATAGCACTTTTTTATGAATAGCTCTGAAAATAATTGCATTAGTTAAAAACAGAAATATACATTTTGTTATAAAACATCCTACAAAATTTGAAACAGTTTTAATAAACACTATTTAAATAAATTTAAATTAACCAAAAATCGCAAACCAAAAAAGTATTGGGAGTGTGCAACGAAAGAGTCGCCACCTAGTGGCAAGTTGAGCAACTACTATAAGTAGGATACTTTCAGCAAAGCAAATGGCACCATTAAAGAAATGCAGGCTTGTCACCAAAAGACAAACGAAAAATGCTTTGGATA
>JAQGCC010003074.1:0-16318 GCA_034698905.1 Xestoiulus laeticollis
AAAAGGGAAAAACAACAGCTCGAATTTCGGCCCCATCTTAACCATTGTGGATCATAGTGGGGATCGCCCCCTTAAGTGTCGTTTTTAAATATGAAAAGGCCTACTGTAATCCAGTTAAATACATTTGACAAAAGAAATTCCAATCATTATTGTTGTAAGCAAATTAAAGAGATGAATTGCATTCATTTTATTGTTACTAATTTTTTGTGGTCATTTTATGACTTTATTAAAAAAAATCCCATCCCTGTTTTAGATGTCATTCCTCCCTCGTAAAGTGACTTCATAATATGGAAGGCCCAAAGAAAAAAAACAATGGAATAACTTGCAAAAATTTGCATTTATACGTCATAAACATGCATTATATGCATCTAGGATGTATACATGTACTTTTATCTCCTAAACATGTTTTTTTTCAAATTCGAATAAAGGGGAAAATAGGCGTTGGTTCGCGTTAATTGTGTGTTTAGTGCAAAAGATTGGGTGGAGTGACCAGGCAGGTGAAGTGAATCTACAAGCACGCGTTCACCATGACCCATTTATTTGATTATGAAAATGATGGCGAGCAAATTCCAGAAAATCTATTTGTCAAATCAGTAGCATGCTAAGTTGGCAATTGGCAAAGCCATTTTTCAAAATACTCGTTTTTTCTGTTGGTTTTGGTGAAACATGTATTTTCGACATTTATGATAATTACATCCACCTGTAGGACCTGTTTTTTAGCATTTGTAAATAAGTAAGATTTTCAACGTGACAGAGACTTACCTGGTTCACCTAATAATTTCATCCTAAAATCTATATAATTTTCTTTGTCGCTAAATTTGTTTCTGTTTTTATCTGTAAATTTGACGACTCCCTCGCCCACAACATGGAAAAAGACACCTGAAATTGAGAAAGACATAAATCCCATTAGACAAATCATTAGTTTTACAATATATGTAGCCTACATTGGCATAAATGATTGGTTACATGTTGATATGTGAACCTTTCAGTTGCTTTATACTAGGTAATAATCCAAAAAAATTTTATTTTACTTTTAAAAATAGAGAATATGGCAAATAATTGCAAATTGGCTTCGGTGGTATTAAAATATGTAAACGGTATGTAAAAATACAATGGCAAAAAAAAACCTGGTAAAGTGACCACTTCTGCACAGTGACAACTTTTCATAAATTGGTTTTAGTGCGTACATGTATATTTTACTTCATAAAAATTCTCTGTATAGTGGCCACCTGCATACAGTGACCGACTATCATTTTTTGGGTGATCACCTTGCAGGTTTTGCTGTATTTTGATCAGCAAACAAGGGCAAGGCTATGTGACTTATTGTCTTGAAATGGTAAACAACTGTGCAATTTAATGTTCACATTGTGTGTAAAAAAATTTGTTATGCATATTTGTAGGCTAAACACCTGCATCACATTGATTTAGGCATAAAATGGAAGCATGTTGTTTCATGGTTGTTACGAGATCTGTACTTGTACAAATTTAAGGTCAATGGAAAGGAGATTTGCTAATTCTCATTGAAAAACATTTTTTACTATTGTTGCCTTTTGTGACACAAATTCATATCGGGGACAGTGACTTTCTTTAGGTTCTTGAATCTAGGAAAGAAGCCTAAGTACATGCATCTTCACGCCTCATTTGCTGAAGTTCCCCTCCCTACACACATACCCACGCAGCACATTTTTCAGTGTTTCAGATTGGCACCATTTTGCGACCTCAATATTTCTAGCCAAAATGTTGTATTTTAGTACTACATACTGTATATACACAGAAAGCCGCAATTCCTTTTCATGGTCGTTACCCAGGAATTAGTTTTAATTTGCTGACTAATTTAATGTGCTCCATAATCATTACTGAACACATTTTGTTCGGAATTTAGTGGTTTTAGGTAGGGTGAGTCTAAGGAAATGTCCCCTGCTAACGGTTTCTGGAAAGTTTATTGTATCAGATATATTTTATAAGTTACATAATACTATAAATCAGTCAGTTTATTACGCTTCATTGAAATAAATCCTTATTTAGATAAGGAAACTTGGTTACTGTTTGAATATGCATAGATTTATTGGAATTTTAGTTTGGAATTACTGGCTAAAATTGTACAGTTTATACCTCAACAAGTAAGAGGTGCCTCATCATTAGATATTCCATTTATGTTTTAATATGTTCAAACAATGCGTTTTTATTCAGTAAACACAACTTGCATGGCCATTATAAGTTTATAGCATATTACTCGAAGTATGCATGCATAGCATGCATACAAACTTGCTTAGTTAACCATAACTTTCTTGCATTTATGGTTTTTGTAAACATTTTTATTATAATAATTACAATGTAATCATTTGAACCATTAAACATAAGCTGAAATGATGTAAAATATGAAAATTATAGAAATGTATTAGCTAGAAAGCTTATCTCATTATAATGTACATGTATACAATATTTATACCAATAATTGAAATGTGCAAAAATTCTCTATAGGAATCATAATGTACTGTATGTAGTGGACACAGTCACTTTTAAAGTCGTTTTGTATAACTTATCTAAACTTGATACAAGTGAGTTTTTAATGAGGACATTATATATTGCCATCGATATTTAATCAGTGTATCTTTATAATCGACAGGTCTTTAACCAAGATATAACAGGTTGAGTTCCTGTTTAGCGAGGCGCAAACTTTAATTTTGATTAATACAGGCCAACGCTTCTTTAATGGTTCAAAATCCAAGATAATTTTTTTTTCCGTGGCATTTCACGTGTTCAAATTAGATATGCCGCAATTTTCGAAGTGTTAATGCACCGAATTAATTTATCGATCTTTTCATATGCCTCTTGGTTTCTTTACTAAATTATAAATACATGTCGACAAAGATTTATGACATTGCATTGAAAACATACATGCAATGCATTCATTTCTAATTGCTTTCTTAAAAGCTAAGAAAACATGTGTTATACAATGCAGAGAACTGCACAGAAAATGTTAAATAAATGTAGATCTACATTATATTTTGTATAGGATGCCATTTTAGAAAAAAGTATTAGGGTTCATAAGTAGACAGAACGAAAGCTACATTAATAGTTCAAGGTAAAGGACATTTTTCCAGAAGTTTTTTCAGAATACAGTTGAACTTAGTAAAGTGACCACATCTGTATAGTGACCACTTTTCATAAATTGGTTTTAGTGCATACGTGCATGTTTTACTTCATACCAATTCTCTGTACATAGTGACCACCCATGTGAAAATTCCTGCAGAATTCTGCAGAAAAAAGATACCCCGAAATAATTATGCAGAAAAAAGTAATTTTCTTAGAATATTTGCAAAACGTTTTCTGCAAAATATTTTCTGCAGCAAAACGGACCCAAATCTATGCAGAATTCTGCAGAAATTTTTTACATGGGCAAATTTGGCTTTTTTTTGAGTGGTCACCTTTAGCAAGTTTCACTGTATATTATAAACAAATTAACTTCAGAATCTGCAAGAAATACCCATAAAATGAGTTTGTTTGAACAACTGACTTATACAACATGCCTTTTACAAAACTTGCTGTTGAGGATTAGTTAATTGCAGCCTATTATAATATAGTTAAAATGGTCTCTGCCTACAAATGTTACTCCGAAATTAGATGAAATGCATGGGTATTTTGGACGAAACGAAGTATATATAAGTAGTTTGGGTCTTTTTACTGAAAAAGAATGTATGACTTACCAACTACAGGAGTGTCTTCCTCCAACTCGATCAAAATCCGCCCACTAATGAATTGTCCTGGGAAGTACAAGAGATTCGGATTGTCGAAAAGAATGAGGAATTTCCTCAGCTTCTTAGTTATGGTGGACATTTTGATAGTCCAACCCCGAACGCAACAGAGCAGAAACCTTGAAGAATTTTTAACCGAACATATACGGTAGCAGCAATGGCTGGTCGAATGCCTTGAAAATCAGTACACGCTGCAGGAGATTCCTGAGACTATCATCGGTTCTTCCTAAGACGTTTGGACGCTCCAAGAGACAAGATCACACGTTTCGTGGCATGGTAAAATCCTCAATATCCAGCATATTTTGCTCCCAAGTGCCTATGACACATTAGGCGTGTGAAATTCAAGTTGGGTAGAATATTCGTCTTCTAGCTTATAAAAGGTGTCTACCTTTCGTTCAGCCCTCTTTTACCTTGGACAACAAGCTTTTTCCCCTCTTACATAGGCCAATGAACGAGTCCAGAAAAACCTTCATTAAAAATCTTACCTGGCACACCTGCCTGACGTCACCTGCAAAAGCGAACTTACTTCCTTGAGCCTCCTTCAATGCCTTTCCTTCAAAGACTTGGAAGGAGTTAAAAAACACAGGTATTTTACGTCACCACTTGATTGCATATGCTATGGGGCGTCCCTCACAACCATATTTGTCCAGCGTACAAGGCAGATTTAGTTTTTGTTCATCCTAGCTGTTTTCAACCCTTTTTCACCAAAGGCACTACACATTCTTCCAACATAAATGTATTTCATGTTATACAACACGCGGTATACACTGTACAGTTTTCCACAGGTGACTTGTGAGTGCTTATATAAAAACACTGTGAATGTGCTAGCCTTGCATAAAAATCATTTAATTTTGAGGGAATATCAAACTTATGAACTCTGCAGTTAATTCGGACAGGAAATTATTTAAATTACATGTATATTTTTAGGAAACTGGATTTCACAAGGATGTGAATTCCTATTATCCTATTAGAAATTTCTGATTGACTAGCTGTAGAATCGTTAAATTAAAGAAAAGTACAGATAAATGAAAAAATAGGCCACACTTTAAACGTGTTCAAAATGAAGTAACAATTAATCTTAATTTTTAAAATCAGTCTGTGTTGTCAATGTAACAAAATGTCTGAACACTTTTTTCCACTAAAGTTGAAATTAGCTTAAATTCTCAATTCAACAAGATCAAAGTTTATCTCAAAAGATTCAAAAGACATGTTTGGTGATACCGAATCAAACCTGTAAACTTTCTCGTTTTTTATCTCAATGTTTAAAAAAAATGTGTTACTTCAAGATGTGTATTTCGAAAGAATTTAATTCATAAATTCAGCATTTCATGTTGCCTCAGAGAAGGAAATTGCGACTTTAAGTGCCCCATCTGCACCTGTGTGTGCCGTTTGAAAAGCCTTCTTGACGTCTTCTACTTTGAAACGATGGGTCATCAGAGGTTTGACATCGATCTGTCCACAAGCTATCATTTCAATTGCTGTCGGAAAACTGGAAAACATACGAACAAGTTTTCACGGGCTATAGAATTAATTCATCTAACCTTCATTTAATCACAAATCAGGTGTTAAACACTGATAAAGACGTGATTTGAAGTGAAATTTAAATTTAAGGTAATTGGAAATTGGACTTACCAATGATCGAAACGCACGCAACCTATGAGGTCTAGCTCTTTCAGTACCACTTGCAAAATAGGAATGTTGACCATTGTTGGTGGCAGACCCACGATTTCAATCACCCCACCAACTCTGGTTGCCTATATCAAATTAAAAAGTAATATTTTTAGAGATAACACACTGCCAAACTGGTTAACCTCATAAAGCATTCATTTATTATGGAGATTATAAACTTAAAATAGTCGAGATACATGTAGTAAAGCTATGTTTCATCATGTACATGTAGTTCCAACTCAAGTGTTTCCTGTAACTCCATGATGCCATTTTCAGAATGCTAAATTGCTACAATCTCATTTTTTTTCTAAATCTTGTCGCCATTTCATATGGGACAGACTTAAAACAATGAATCTTACCAAAATTCCAGTTTGTGCAGCAGATTCTGTACCACTGCAATCCAAAGTAATATCTGGCTGTACTCCCATCAGGTCAACTACTTTTCTAGCTAATGTCTTGGGATCTTTAGTATCCACTAAAAGAACACTGTTAGCCCCCATCTTCTTAGCGGCTTCTAATCGACTTGCTCTTACATCTGCAAGATAATTAATTGAAATTAGCAGACAGTTGCAAACATGATAAACCTCTAAAAATATGAATTCATGCTAGTAACCTGAAATGCAAATGTTGGATGCTCCAGCAGCCTTTGATGCCAGGAGGCACAAAAGTCCAATTGCACCTAAAAAATAATTTTACAAATTTAATTGCAATGATAATTGAAATAATTCAATTTAGAAGCAATTGTGTCCTTTATTAAATACTGCACCTGCTCCACAGATGAATACTGTTTTGCCTACTCCAACCTTTGCGTTTTCACATGCGTGAATGGCACAGGCCAATGGCTCAACCAAAGATCCTTCTTGCAAGGTAACTTGCTCTGGAAGTCTTAAAAATATTGTATATTTTTATTAAGCAGCAATGTTTCCTATAAATGGGATTTAATCAGTGATGGTGATGTTCCAAGATTTGTATACTTACTTATGGCACAAAGTAGCAGGATGGACGAGATACTTCCGGAAGTGACCTTGATGGGGTGGTGTTGATTGCACTTTGACTTCTGGACATAAGTTATATCGACCAATTCTACAAGCTTTGCATTTGTGACATACCAATGCTGGTTCCAAACACACACGATCACCTGTAGCAATTACCAACATTTTTGGTTGTTTTATAAACATGCACTTTTACTTCAAAACATTCAATGACCGCTTGTGGTATCAAATCATTGAAATATTAATAGCAATCAATAAGATAGGAATTACAATTACAGGAAATTGAATTTATAACAATTGAAAAACTTTACCTATCTGAAATTGAGTCACTTCTTTACCGACTTTAACAACGGTAGCTCCAGTTTCATGACCCATGATATGTGGACCATCGACAATGGCATCTCCGATCTGAAAATTAGGCATTACAAATTACAAACTTTTATTTTGGATGATACACAAAATAATGTTAAAGCACTATTTTTTTATTTGACCTACCTGGAGATTATGCCAGAAATGCACGTCAGTCCCACAGATTCCAACAGTGTGGATTTCAACAAGCACGTCTGGAAATATTTGATAAAATTACATGTCTTTTTTCTGTTCATTAAACATTGTAAAACCATTGTAAATGTTACGTACCATTTGCTCCTGGTTCTGGTATAGGATGTCTCTCCTGAAATTTTAAAACCTCATTAATTCTTGCATGACTACCTTGCAAATTTTCTATTAAATTAGGATTTACAAACCAAACGAAATTCCTTGTTGGGATAGAAAACAAGTGTTAAGTTCTCCTTCATCTTCAGTATACTTTTTCAAACGACCTCCTGTAAATTAAATTTCACAGTTGTCATAGTTGTCATGTTTAGTTGATACGATCCCTGGCCAATTATCACGTGATACTTTAATTGCAATGTTATTAGTCGGGTGGGACTTACATAAGCATTGTAAAAAAAAACACGCCATGCTTAATGTGATCTTTTGGTTCTTTTTATTCAAAACGAGTCCATAACCTTGATCATAAGTTGTCCTTGTTGCAGTTTCTGTTTTATATAAGCTAGTGTATTATACATGTAGATATTAATGACGAGTAATATAATATTGCAGTTCAAATATTTTTCAACTAAGAGTCGTATTTGTTAATTTTTCGAAAGATTCTTAAATTTCAATTTCATGGCACTCGAAAACGTTTGATCTGAAATACTGCTGATATAAGTTTTAACCTAAACGATTATCTAATCGATATACTTAATATACTCGTTGAGTAAATGGAAATTTTAATAAATGCGATGATTTAAGTATGTGCTATCTTTACCCTATAATGTATATACAGTGTATATCAATACCTCACATTTTTCAAGTGAATGCATTCATTTGAAAAATATAAGGTATTGATAACTAAAGCATGGTATTAGTCAGCACAATCATAAACTATTACTTAATATCGTTGCTAAAAGTAATTGGCAACTGCATCATGCAATGCAGTAGATCTTTAAAAACAATATTTTTTTTATTAAAAAAGCAAACCTTCTACAAACTTTTAGTAATGTGTATTACTAAAACATTCTGAAAATTTGTAAAAGCATTTTAAAATGTAGGCCTACAGAGAATTTTTATATAAAGAAAACATACATGTACATACATGTAAATGTACTAAAACCAATTTATGAATAGAGGTCATGACCTCTGCAGGTGGTCATTTTAGCAGGTTTTACTGTAATACATTAATTGTTTATTTTTTATATATATATTGATATATTTGAGGGCACCTATATTTATGTATATGAAAATTCATTTTATTATTTTTTAGAAATGTTAAAAATTAATAACGAAACACCATATTATAAGCTAAATTGTTTGGTTATAGAAATGCTATTATAAAGATTACCTCGTTTTAACATATAGGCCTACACGTAAGTGCAACAGTTCTATGATGCATTTAATGCAAATTATAGCCCCAAATTCTGCAGGAAAAAAATAGGTACCCCAATCTTACATCTTAGTTTGTTTCATGGTTACTCCAGCCTGCTGGATTTCGTACTTATTTAAGGTTATATAAAAGTCATTAAGCGTGTCATATAACCTATATGCCAATTAACGAAAAGCAGGCTATTCGGTCCTTATAATGATCGTTTTACTTCATTTTTCTGACAGTCCAGATTGGACTATCTAAAATACGATATGCTGAAGATAACTTATTCTTATTAGAATATAAATATTCATTACACTGTTATGACATTATTAAAATACGATAGTTAGATGCAATTTTAATTGCTGATTAACATTAAATTACATGCATATTTAGTTATCTATTAATTGGGTTCTTCTGTTCTTTAGATATCAGAGAACATTGCAGAATATTTGAATCAATAGGCGACACAACAAAATACAAATTAAAGTGCAGAACATATTTTATTGAAGTCTATTAATACAACAGTTTTATCTGTTAACTATAACGGAAACGCTACACAAATTGTGTGTAATTAATCTCCTGGGCCAATCATGACCTTAATGGCGCCATCTGATCCTGTGTGTGCAGTTTCAAAGGCCTTGGCTGCCTCAGATAGCTTAAAACGATGAGTTATGAGCGGCTTGACATTAATTCGTCCAGAAGAAACAAGGTCCAGGGCAGTTGGAAAACTTGAAAACATGAAAAAATGATTGCGTCACTCATAAACACTAATTATTCAATTAAGATATCACAATTCATGTAATTACCAGTGAACAAAACGAAGTGAGGATCTGATATCCAGTTCTTTTAAAACGATGGTCAGTAAAGGAATGTTGCCATTGGCAGGTGGCAATCCCACAATCTCCACGACACCTCCATAAGCGGTAGCCTTAATAATAACATAATATTTTTAGTAAGATTTGCAACATAGTTTATACACTCTCTGGAGTTTATGTCATAACTTACGTAAATTCCTGTTTGAACTGCACTTTCAGTGCCACTGCAATCCAGGGTGATATCAGGGGGTCCACCCATCAATTTCACCACTTTATCAGCTACAGCTTGGGTGTCTTTGGTGTCCACTAAAAGCACGTGATCTGCACCCAATTTCTTGGCAGCTTCCAAACGACTCGTTCTGACATCTGCAAGTTATTGATTTGTAAAGTTAAATTTGATGCAAATTATTTCTTGCAGACAAACAATGCATTCACAAGTACATGCAACAAAAAATGTTCAATGTCCTTCACTTATAGTCATGTAACGTTTACATAGCTACAAAACAAACAATGATTGCATTGCAAATGTATTTGTCAAATCATAACACAAATTATGTAGCCATTGTCTGTTACTGAACAACGTTTACAATGTAAAATTCGATATGCAATGAAAGTTTAGAAATTGTATTGTTCGTGGGAAAGAGAACATCAGGAAACATATTTTTGTTTAACCTGCATCCCTGATATTTACAAACTTTGCAGTTTTTTGTTTGCTGCTTCAGGGCATATGAGGATGTCAAATAAACAACTTTTCTCGAACTAGAATATGCATAAATAATTTATAAGCTTTGCTTTCACATTGTCTTTTTGTGTCCCAGATCGCCCTCTCTCACATATAAACTTGCATAATTATTATTAATATTTGGAATTTTCTAGTTTACATCGTATATTTATTTTAAAAAAAAATAGGTTAACTAAAATCTCTTAAGCATAAAGTAGTGGTCAATATTTTTCACCTGCCATACAGATGGTTGAGGCACCAATGGCTTTGGCAGTTAGCATACACAGAAGTCCAATGGAACCTGAATAAATATTCCATAAATGTTAGAATTACTTGTATTTGAAGTTGAGGTAATCAGAAATAATAGGTATTTTTCATCACCTGCACCACAGATGAATATCTTTTTTCCCATAGAGACATCGGCTCTTTTACATGCCCAAATGGCACATGAAAGAGGCTCGATGATGGCTCCTTCTTGATAAGTAAGATTATCAGGCAACCTAGATGAAATGTTGGCAATTAATAGCAGTAGATGCCAAGTTTCCACAAATATAATTATGCTACACTAACTTGAAGCACAGGTTAGCCGGATGGACGAAGTATTTTCTAAGATGTCCCTGGTCAGGAGGAATGGACTGACACTTGACCTTAAGACAATGGTTGTAGCGACCATCTTTACAAGGAAAGCATTCCCAGCAAGGAACTGCAGGCTCCAGGCAAACACGATCACCTGTGTTTAGATCAAAAGTTAATTTTTTGCGCCAGTTACAAAATATGAGCTTGTGATGATGGCCTACCTGGTTTTACATTTGTCACATTTTTGCCAACTTTGACTACTGATCCTCCAGATTCATGTCCAGCAATGTGAGGTTTGTCCAATACAATATCTGTGAAAAATTTCAAAATACTGAAGGTATATCTTGAAATCAGGTCACCATGCATGCATGCAATAGCAACAACTATAAGATGCTCACCTCCAAGATGACCATCGTGGTAAAAGTGAATGTCAGTGCCACAAATGCCCACAGAGTGAATCGCAATTAGTGCATCTGAAAATAATTCAAATTAATTAAATATCCATGACTCCTGTTACATTGTCCAAAAATGAGGAATTTTACCATCAGGTCCTGGCTCTGGAACTGGAAAGTTTTCCTTTAAAAATATGAATAAAAAAGATTAGAAATACATGTTATCAGAAGTGAAATATTGTTAATAAACACTAGTTTCACAAACCAAGTGGAATTTCCCTTTGGGATCCATTAATAAGGTTAAATTGTCCATTTTGCACCTTGTATTGCTTGATGCTTAGACTCTTGTTAAGACGACTGAGATGGTGTTGAGTATTGCCTCCGTTAATAGCCAACAGACGAGTGAATTAATAGCATCGTATCATTTTATGCTGTTTTTTCCTGATCACGTGGATGCTGCATACCGAATACGATAAGCAAAACTAGAGAGAATGTTTCATTGGAAATAGGCACTTACCAAAATGCAATTTTCCAATTAAAGTAATGTCAAGGATATGCTTAAAAAAATCGAGTATTTAATGATAATATAAACAAATAAGCGTGTTTGGTCATTGCATGTGTGAAATGGGTTTTCTGTTGAGAGACACTTTATGCAAGGTCGATTAATTCTATCATGGGAAAATTGTTTTTGACGTGTAATTAAACTGGTTTTTATCACGAATACAGGTTTATTTTTCGACGAATTTCAATCTGTTGCATTTAAAAGACTTGTATTGTCACATAAAAAAAGGTGAACACCTGTTCGATGTACTTTTGCAGTAAAAAACATTCTTTATCAGAACATGTTTATCTAGTGTAAATAAATTGTTTTAATTTGTTATTCTGATATGAAAAATGCAATCAAAAAATGGATTCACAAAAGGGTAGGAATGAAAAATTAACTTTAATAATAATGTACATGTAGATCTTTTTAAAATAGCTTTTTAACATTTATCTTCCTTATGTGCTAATTTAAAATAAATGCTTATTCCTGTTTTTTTTTTACATGTACACTGTAGGCCTAATTGCATGTTTAGCACATTGAAAAGCTAATGTTTCTTGCTCATACATGTACATTATAATTTATTTTTGGTAAAATACATGCATGTTCCAAACGATGACACCTCACTTTTATCATAAGTTTTCTAAACATTTATTAAATGACTTTTTATTTGTCTGACATAATGTTTCGAGCATTCTTGTAGTGAATAGCATGAAAAATACTTAGGCTTTTATTGCTAAAAACTAAAACAAGTAATTTGTGCTCGACTTTAATTTTCCTTTCATAGAAGGACATTTGGGTCAGTAATGTAATACATAAATAGATTGCAAATTAATTAATCTGTGCACATCAACACAACAATTTAAACACGATATTAAACAATTTTTGCTGTTGCATCAAAAGTAAAGTAAAACCAAATTATTAAAGGATCAGGGAGATGATTTAGCGAATTTTAATTGCTAATGGACCGTGTGCAAACCATGTTTTCAAGAAATGTTTGAAGGCCATGTAACATATCAAATACTATGGGCCTAACCTTGACTAGTGCTGGCGCCAGTTTTCTGAAGTTGAATATCGTGTAAAAAAATTAGAGTAATTAGAGCAATTAGTTTTCTTAATAAAAGCAAAAATGGAAAAATAAATTTGCATGTACATGTGCATTATAACGAAATTATACAATACACGGATTTTTCTAACAAGACTGATAATTACATCAAGATTTGATAATGTACAACCAATAACTATCCCCATATTTTAAGGTTCTCGTTTTATTTGAAGGCTATTGATTGATTTGTGAAATTATAGTTTAGTTATCATTTTGAATTAAAAGATTAGAGTAGTTTGTAAAATATGCATACATGTATATCTTCAAAGGCTATTGTTAAATATAATTTATCGATGTTTGATATTGAGGTTTTTTTAGCTTGAAACTTTGAATTGAGGTCACGTCTAGGGGTTCAGTAAAGTGACAGATTTTCAAGCTCACAGCAAGTTTGATCACTTCAAATAAGGAACAAGTTTTATGTGCTTGGCACTCTGGTTACATTTATCCATCCTGCATACACCTCTCGTACATTTGGATTTTGGAATTGTCATGTAAGAACCTTTTTTAAATTTACATTACCATTATAATTTCAACCAGCTAATGTACTAAGTTGAATTATTGCATACTACATAATGAAATGGCTGTGTTAGTTAACACACATTTTCAGTTTATTGGGAAGTTGTAATATGCTTTACTAATTATTATTTTTCAATCATTTGTGAAGTTTGTTTTCGCAAATATTATGAATGTAGAATTGTGGATTGTGGGAATGGATGACAAGATCTTCCAAGCAATTAAAATATTTGCATTTAAAATTTTTATTGTAACGTTAATGATTATTTTTTTTAGCTAGAAAATTGAAATGGCCACTGATAATCTCTCTTTGGTACTTCATAAAATTGATGACCTGCGTCTGGTAGTTAATCTTTATACTGGTACATGTATTTGATAAACGTTGTTGTAAATGTGTTTTATATACATGTAATTTGTATATTGTTGGCTTTTTAAAGGAACAAAAGCCAATTCCTAAACCTGGAAAAAATGGTAAGAATTTTAATGTTTTCATACCTGTTTTTTAGCATAAACGGAGCTTTTAAACAAAATATATGCACCCCAAAATAAAAAAGCATCGACATTATTACATATTTACAAATGTGTATAATCATTTTTAAATTCTGATTTTTGTCATAAATAATTAAAATATGAGCAGATGGGCATAAAAACCATCGTACAAGTAAATTTATTGTAATCAAACATTGCTGAAAACAAATAATTTTCTTTCATAATATATGATAACATAGATAAAAAGTAGTAAATAAATTAAATCTGGGCATACTGTCAAACTATTTAGAAAATTTGTAATGTATAATACTGTGAATATTTATTTCCAAACAGAGGTGCTTATTAAAATTCATTCAGTTGGAATTTGTGGATCAGATGTTCATTATTGGAAAGAGGTACAAATCTCAGACTTAATTTAAAATTGCATTACGACATCGATTAGTGTAATCAACATGCAGTTGAAGATTTAGCCATTATTTTTGTAAATGACTTGCTGATTTAACTAAACCAAGTTTAATCCGTCTTGTAGTTCAATGACATGTAATGTAATAAATTTGGTTTTAATTTACATTTTTTCTCTAATCTAGGGACGTATTAATAAAGTACGTATACTACAACTGAAACCTGTAATTAAACTAAAATTTTAAAAAACTAAGCATTTTCCAAATCCGTGATATTTTTTTAAAGTTTATCGTAGATGGTCCATTGGTTCTTGGGCATGAACCCAGCGGTATAATAGAAGACGTTGGAGAAGGTGTAAATGATTTCAAGAAGGGTAATACTGTTTTTCTCACCGGAATTTTTGCGTGTTAACCAAATAATGTAGTGATATAATAAAATTGGTTTAACCAAAATTTTTGCAGGTGATCGAGTTGTAATAGAGCCAGGAGTTGCTTGTTTAATGTGCGATTTTTGCAAGAAAGGCACGTATAACTTGTGCGCAGATGTGAAATTTGCAGCTACGCCACCAATCGATGGCACCCTGTGCAGATATTACGTCCACCATTCGAAGTTTTGCTACAAGTAATTGTCTAGCACATTTTAATTAAATATATTTGGAAATGAAAATTACAACAAATGGTTTCCGTTTGTAGAATTCCGGATAACATGAGCTTGGAAGAAGGCGCTTTGGTTGAACCGCTAGCTGTGGCCGTACATGGCTGCCGTAGGTCAAATGTCTCGGTTGGAAAATCTGTTTTAATCAGTGGATCAGGTAAACATGCTTGGATTATGTTTATTTTATCTGATTACCATAGAACAAAGTAATGTATGCGATTTTGAATAATTTTGTTTAGGTCCTATTGGCCTTATGAATTTACTTACGGCTAAAGCGATGGGGGCGTCTCAAGTGTGTGTTGTAGGTAAAGTAAAGAAATCATTTTTCAACTAAAAAAAATTAAAATTATCATTAAATATGCATGTGCTAATTTTTCTTCATACATATCCAGATATTGTTCAATCACGATTGGATTTTGCTAAGTCTTTGGGCGCTGACAAGGTTGTATTGTGCACCACAAAGGACGCAGATGCATTTGCTCAACAAGTAATAGGTGTGATGGGGGGTCCTCCCGACATAACCATCGAATGCAGCGGTGTCGAACCTAGCATTCAACTGGGTTTATTGGTAAATAATTTTCGACATTTTAAATGCATGTTAAATGTTCATAAAATTACAACATTTTCCATTTTCAGGCGACAAAGTCTGGCGGTGTGTTAACTTTGATTGGGGTTGGTCCACGGAACATTAACCTTCCGATTATGGAAGCTTCCATTCGTGAAGTGGACATTCGAGGAGTTTTTCGATATGCAAATTGGTATGTACCTGTATAATTATTACGTGATATTATTAGGAATGCTCCAGAATAATGGTTTAAATTCCTCCAATCCAATTGACTATAAGATGAATAAACTAAAATTACCAATTTTTAATTTATTTTAGTCATCCTACAGCCATTGAATTGATTTCTTCTGGTAAAGTGAATGTGAAACCTTTAATTACCCATCACTTTTCTCTGGAGGAATCATTGAAGGCATTTGAAGTTGCTCATTTGGGACAAGGAATTAAAGTGTTAATCAATTGCTCCAAAGACAAATAAATGTTTATGCTATATTACAGCTGGTTAAAACTCCATGACTATATAATATTGTGTTTTCAATAGCTGTAATAAACAGTAGATTATATATTGGTTTCTTCCTTATACTTGATTGTAGTACGTTGCATCACTAAAACGATAAGTTTATGGCTTTTTCACTAACATAAGAATTTTGAATTTTTAATTAATGTGTCTAATTTTTTTAAAATTATATTACATATTTTAAATTCTAATAATATTCTTTCAAAATAAATTGAAAGCCATGTACAATACCAAATAAGCTTACAATATGGGCAATTTATTGACTACTATTGACTGGAGCCAGTTTTTTGAAATTGAATATCGTGTAAAAAATACTGTAGACAGAATAATGTGGAAATTGGTGTTTTCTTAATAAAATGATAGTTGGAGAAGCAAATTTACGTATACTGTCTATCATTACAATATGTGGATTCGTGTATTAAAAATAATTTGAATTACCAAATTGAAATTCCATGCATTTTCAAAAGCTATTTATTATTTATTAAGCATAATATGTTTGATATTGAGTTTTTTTTTCTAGTTTGAAACTTTAAATTGAGGTCACATCTTAGAGGTCATTAACTGACAGATTTTCAAACTCAACACTTTGGATGACTTAAGGGGGATCTGAACTGCATGTTTTGCTATGAATGAAATTTTGAAACATACTTTTAAAAAAACTACTTGTTATAATACAAAAATAAAAATTGATAAAAATGCAGTATTTT
>JAQGCC010003075.1:0-16314 GCA_034698905.1 Xestoiulus laeticollis
CTCACCGATTCTCACCGATTTCATGCGCACTCACCGATTTCTGCAGCAAAAACGCGTAGTGAAAATACGGCATTAGACGATGTAATGACTGGCATCAATGCATTCTAGTCGCAGGTAATGAAGTTTTATGGTTAGTCACATGGCTCATTGACCCTGAATTTTAGAGAACTTTTAATAGGTAATGAAAAGTCGTTATAAAAAATTAAAACCAAGTTGTCATCTTCAAATGTGATCGACCATTATGTGCCTTGCCATGGACATATTTCGTCATCACATTACTTTGTTATACCTTTAAAACCTGATAAGTGACTACTTCGATCTGTATAGTAACCACTTTTCATAAATTGGTTTTAGTGCATACATGCGTGTTTTCCTTGATAAAACTTCTCTGTATGGTGACCACCTGCATACAGTAACCGAATTTGGCCATTTTTGGGTGGTCACCTTTAGCAGATTTTACTGTATCTATTTTTTTAATTATTAATGTAAGTTGTTTATAATTATACTCTTTTCTCATTAGTTATCCTGGAGCAAATATAGCTCTATCTACTATTACAAAATAATATGCCATCCGTGATGTCCCTATGAATAAAGTCCATTAACAATTTAACATGGATATTAGGACCAGTCACTTTTTAGGGTTACATAAGCAAGAAGCTAATTATTTTCATAAACCCCTTAGGGTAAAAACAGCGTAGAGCATGGCATGGCCCTGAAATGCAGCGTTTGTATTGGCTTCCCAATGGCGGGAATTTCCGAATGCCCAATCGAAGCGCTGCATTTCAAGGCCATGTCTTGCTCCATGCTATTCCACGCTTTACGATGTTTTTACTCGTAAATTTCAGTTATTAGGAATATTTGCATAATAAGACAATATTTCATGTTTCATAATGTGGGCCCATTATTCGAAATTCACTGCATGTACACAACTTATAACTTCACCATGGGTAAATTCTTGCTCAGCGAGATAATTACTAGAAATAGTACATATATAAGTTTAAAAAAGATGCACGCTCTAGACCATGAAATAATTTCTGCTTTCTCATCACATTTAGTTTTTTTTCTTTTTCTGTGATTCAGTTGTTGGCTTAAGACATCTAAAAAAACTTTTCCCTTTGACTGGATTACCACAGCCGGAGTTTTAGTGACGTAGCTATTTACTCGTGTATTTCACCATCATTATTGAATGTTAGAAATAGGAGGCCATGGTCCTGTTGACGAAAGAAGATGCCACATTTTTTTTGGAGTCGTAAAACGAAATACAAACCAAGCAATGTTCCTCCAGAAAGCCTCGTTGCAAGACTGGCATCTGTTCCTCCTCCATCCAGAGACTGTTGTAATATCAGGACGTGAAAATGATGGGGCAAAAGCAGCGCCTAAAATGTCAACACATCTTATTAAAGTAAAAGGAAACAGATTTGAAGTTAACCTCTCCAAATAAGACCTTAATTGCATACCAAAATTCCTTGACCGGTCACTAGAACTGCAAGTGCCAGATGCCATACCCAAAATCCTCTTGGAAATTTCACGTACAAATGCTCGTTATGACCCAGCAGTTGGCTAATCTAAAAAATGTAAAAATGATCGGTTAGCAATTTATCTAAAGTTTGATAGAATTCAAAATTAATAATGGCCTTGCCATTCAATTTTTTTAAAATTTTTGTCTTAAGAGGGTGGCATACCAGAATAAGCCTTTTTTTTTCTAAATAATTTTTTAATTTAAATTTGGAAACTGTTAGGAACAAATGGAATGTACGAAGACCTAGCATAAATATTCTATTACTTGTTTAAATTTTTTGTTAATGTATATGTATATTCCATTTCATGAAAATATGTCCGTAAAGTTTACCAAACTATCTAATTTACAATTATAAGCTTTACAGACATATTTCCATCTTCTTAATTTGTCGAGGTCAAGCAATTTATCCACTTAACGTCCAACGTATCGTCCATGTGACGTAAGCAGAATTGTTTAAGTAGTCATTTTCAAAAGACAAACATAGGATAAAACTTAAAATCATTAAATCAAGTTTTAAGCAAGAGTGTCTATATAAACTACTTATTTTAACTAATTTGTAAATTAAATGCAAATGTTACGATTAAAGCTTAAATAAATATGATTGAAAGTTGATAATAGTATTTATTATTGAAAATTTTGCTTAATGTTTTGGTGATATTTAAGTTTCAAAATACTTGCAAGTTTCAGCTATATCCATTATCTAAAATAACGTTCATCAGCAAACCTAATTAACTGGCAATTAACAAGCAAATTAGTCGGACGACCGCCTCTCGTTAAATCTAATTGCCGTTCAATAAATATAAGCTTAATCATCGCTTAGCAACCGGTCATTCATATTTCATTATACATTAGTTTCTATATAACATCAAGTAAACAAATAATGTGTTGGTTTACCTTTGATCTGTGAATATCCCCATTGTCCGTTTCACCAACTCCGAGAATTTTTCTGGTCTTTAATCGGCTGTGCAGATCTCCACTGCTATGTTTTCTGTAATTAAACATTGTTTAAAATACATTAAACCACGTCTGACAACTCCGTACTTCAAAAACACTTTATAGGAAACAAAACAAAAAATGAACAAATTCACTATAGAAACAGTTATTGGCCAAATAAACAAAAAATAACCTTTGAACCTCTATCAATTAAAGCTATATTCCACTCGACACATCCTTAATCACTGGTACTAGCAACATATTGTTTGATCTTCAACATAATTGCATGCTCTACAAAGTTTTAGAGATATTTTAACGCTGGATTAGATAACATATATGATAAAAACCCTTTAGAATGGCGTTATTGGTGTTATCATTTTTGCATTTCTTACATTTTTGTAGGAACATTTCACAATTCTGGCTCATACCGGGCCCTCTGTTCTTAAAAACCATTGTAACAAGTTTAAATAATGGACAATAAAGACAGAAACAGTTGATATCCTACAAACAGGTCATGTTTAATGTTATGTAAAAGTTTTTTGTGGGGATAAATACTTTTCGTTCACCCTGTATAATAGCATCCTAATATTATAATGAACAAATTCACCATTGTTCGATTTATTTTATTTTATTTTATATATTTTAATATTTTATTTATTTTACTCATCAATTAACTATTTTACAATAAACATCATATTAACAGTTGCATACCAAACATTTTTAATGCATATACTTTAATAAACAATTGTTTATTTATTGTTTGTTAATTGCTATGATTTTGAGCGCCTAATGTAATTTTAAAAATACAGTGCATCACGTGATCTAAAACTGCCTTTCTATAGCCTTCACAAGCCATCAAAAAGTTTTGTACAAATCAGTTTTGTTACTAAAAATTTAAGTGCGAACCGGGGTTTAGACTTAAAACAACAAATCTGAAACAGACAGTTGCACTCATGATCCATAAAATAAATTTTACATATTATTAATCCCATATTGCGATAGTAGTTCTAAATATAGAAATATGTTTTCATACTAATCAGGTGATACTGATTGTTAAATATCAGACTTGTTATAAGTTACGCATCATTGTCACGGGTGTCCATTTTTATTATCGATTTCCTGTACCAAAAACAGCTCAAAGTCACAATGCAATAAATATAATATTTATGAACGATACCTATAAATAGACTCAGTGGGGATGTAGCCAGTTCAAGCTCAAGTTAACTATTTTCGGAAAAAACATAACAACAATACGTCTATTTTTCAATATCGATGCAAATAAACATACTTTAGGAACCAAGGTTACAAACATTGAACCATGTTTCTGACATATACAGGCATAAGTTAGCGACAATATTAAGCCATTCCACATGTGCATATGACAACAATCGAGTTATATTAGTAAGATTATCTTAAACGGGATCAACGCTTCTCCCACGCGTATTTCAACATGTCACAAATTTGGCGGTAAAGCATGTTTGCCGAAAAAAAAAAAGATTCAAATTTGGCTAAAATTATGTACTTGCTTGCACTTTTCTTTCGGTGATTTCGCATGGTTGCAATTTAAATAACGCATGTATGGTGAGTGACAAATGGCCATCTTCAAGGGTTTCAAGGGCAAAAGATGCTAAAATTAGGGTTAGGATTTACTTGAGAATAGCTGAAGATTGAAGGATTCACTCTGTATAATAATACTAAATCCTGTTGTAAACTACCGGGCACGTTATTTTATCCCAATTGTTATTTAAAATTCCTGATCAGACATTACTCAAAAATTAACCAGATGTGGGCAATCACTCATGGCATTAAGTCAATACACGATTTCCTGCTTACAAGGGGCAACTTGTATATACCACATAAATTGGATATGCCACAATTACATGTAAACTACATAATGAGCATGATGCAGATTTCGACGTGGACGACCTCACGTGACTAATCTGCTAAAATAAGGTAGACTTGAAAATAATGAAAATATAGGATATACCTCTCATGGCTTGAAGTCAATGCATGATTGCTTACCTACAAGGGGTAAATTTGGAACTTTTTAGGAAAACAATGTAAGAAGACTACTTCTTGTATAAAATTGGAATATACCACAAATGCGTGTAAACCATGCTTAATATATTCGATGCAGCGTTCGACGGCATCACGTGACTTTCTCAGACTCGATCATAACCTGAATATGGGCAACCTCGCATAACACATTGTCATTGCATGATTGCTTACCAATATGGGCAGCATAGTGCAAAGGGGAGCCCTTTAAAACATCAATTTTCTGGAAGACCTAGTGATTAATTGGTCCTTGGAGTCTACACTATCCAAGCAAAAAACTACCACCAACTGAACAAGAATCCCTTGTCATACCCTAAAAGCCATCATGGTTTGCCTTGAAAATAAATCGAACTCAACACATAATTCCCACATAATTGTAAATAAATAATCGATTTAAATAAATGGAGACGATCAATTCCACAAAACTGCTTATAAGTGGGTAAATAGGGTAGACGTTATCACAAATAGCGACTTATGGGTAAAATGGTTCACATATAGGCCTAGACGGGCTCATCTGATTAATAAGGTAGGACTTACGCATAGGGTCCAATAGGCCTAGTGAGTAAAATCCTAGGATGTCCATAAGTAGTGGTCAACGGTCTCGAAGCACACTGATACATGATATTGGCGCACATATAGACAACAACAATATAGTTTTTTTTTTAAATAATAAAAAAACAGATAAAACCACTGCAGAGATGCTGGTTGCAAAAATGCCTAGACTTGAATTCTGTATACTGAATTCAGCAGACTGGAATAGGGTTGGATAAGCGTTGCACAGGTTTCACAGAGCATCGTATTAGTTTTCTCGACGAACAAATAGGAAAACAAAAATATCTCTTTTTTTCAGTTTTATGTCGGATATGCCGAGCGTATCCATGAAGCGGTTTAGTTTTAAGAAAATGAAAATAAGGCTTAATCTGAAACCTCAGCGCCTCCTGTTGGTTATGTTTAGGTTCACCTTCGAGCAATCCATATGAGCACCAGGAGTGAGTCGGTGATAGCCATGGCCTACAATTGACAACAGCCTTAGGATTGATCGCCAAAAATCAAGCTCAACGCTATTAGTCATTGCCAAAAAATTCAAAATTGGATAGAGAGCACGAAAAATGGCGTATAATAGCGTCCTTCGGCACTCGTTATAGTCAAAACAATACGTAGTCGAGGCCACTTTACTGGAAAGGGAATTCTTAGAGATCTGGAGCACATCTCGGTACCAAAAGGGTGCTATAAATCCTAGATCAAGACCTATACACCTGCCATGTGCAATTTTTTTACATAAAACTGAAAGTTGGAATTAAAATGTTGGTATACATAAAAAATGTCCAATCATCAGCGATGCTATTTAAAAGAATGATAAGTCTATAGCAAAAGTCTAAAAGAATGATAAGTCTATAGCAATAAGGCCATGCACAAAGGAGGTTTTTGTGTCTTAATTTGGAGGAATTGAGCCCCATTTTTTCATATCGGCAGTTATCCGCTTTTAGCAACACCCTTAATTCTTGGTACTGATAATTAAAAATGCTTTAAGGCTCATTAAGAACTACACTGTACACCTGCAATATTGCATTTTCATAATTTTAAAAAGCCACACTATACATAACATATAAAAATCAATTAATGAAAAAAATTGCTCAATACATGTATTCACCACGTTTTGGGGCATCCACCTGACTATTTCATATCGTCAAATTCAACAGCATAAACTCATAATTGTTTATATTATTGGACACTAGCTGCTCCCTAGCGGCCAACTACTAAAGCCTCTCAAAAAACATTTATTTATAAAATAACTGGAGGAAATGCATTTTAAAAAAATTTCCAGATGCATGATGCACCAAAACGTGATTATTATTGAGTAATTTTTTATATAAGTTATGGAGAAAATGACTTTTGAAAATTTAATTTAACATTCCAGGTATAGAGCTTGCTCCAGAAGGCAATGAGCCTTAATATTCAATTTCAATTTCATACCCTGCAGTCAGCCATGTATGCCATGTGGCAGGGGGCAAAGTGACAGAATATAATTGCTTGAAAATAATAACTTGCATAACATTTTAAAAAAACTTTTTGCATGTACAATGTATGTGTGCACTTTCGATTCTGTGGCATTTCGGTTAAATTTCTCCTAAAATTTCACGAATTTTATATTTAGTGCTTTATTTTGTTTTATAAAACTACGAAAACATTTGCCAATGGACTGAGGTTGTGCACCGCCTCTGGAATGTATGAACATCAAAGTTATTTATTTTAAATTTATCTAAAAATATTTGGTTTGTAACACTGAATTCTTGGCTTTTATTGGGAAATGATGGTGATAGCCAGTCAAAAAGCAAAGAAGTTTAAAAATAATACGAAGAAATTAACTACATGTACATTTGTCAAAATCTTCAATATATAAGCAAAAAAATCAACGCTTCCAATACCAGGAAAACACATTTCTTCAAAATACGTCCAGTATTGGTCGTAAAATCAGTCATGAAAACGTCGATCGAGTTTTATAACCAAACTTTATTATCCATGTTCGTCTATAAAATGAGTGCAGATTTGCTTTATAAGTTTTTAGACAAAAAATTAATGTGTGTGGGTGAGATTTTTTTAGATTCCGGTACAAGCAATCGAGTATTTTTTCTTTAATTACTTATCATTTTCGCAGACTTGGCTACCTTTTTTTGGCATAAGATTAAAGAAGTTCTGCTTTAAATCGTACGCATCAAAACTATTAATATGAAAAAAATATTAGAAAAACAATTGAATATTTTCCCCTGATATTTCATCTCTTGTAAGCATTCCATCAAACGAAGACTCAAAAATGTCCCCTAGCATCTAAGCCATTCACTAATTGTTCAAATATGTACTCGTTATTGATTTTATGCTCTAAGCTGAGGAATATAAGTTTCAAAAGAATTCTGGAGCATATAGATAACATCATAGTCGTATTTGAATGTTCAAAACAACTTCTCATATTTTATCAAATTCAGCACAAATGCGAAATGAAACTAATACATGCACGTAGGCTTTTCAAACCAAATGTAAAATCGATAAAATCCATACGCAAATATGACTAAATTGAAGATGGTCTAACTTTTTTACTATAAAAGTTGCAAGAGCAGAGTGACCTTTTTAAGTAAAAACTAAGGAAATTTAATCCATAAGGGATGAAATGCAATGCAAGAACAAGAAATGTGTTTCAACCAATGTAGCGAATTGATTATCTAAGGAGGCAAATGTAATTCAAGAATAAGAAATATTACTTCAAACATTGGTTCTAATGCATTTAGGTATAGCCATTGGTTTCTGAAAATACTATAGGCTACAAACAAGTTTATGCAAAACCATTTCCCTATTTATGGGGAAAATTTAGTATTCTAGAACCCTATAACAATTAAGGTACATTGCTTCCCTCACCTGTTGTTTATTCCCTCACCTGTTCTTATTTTGTAATATAATTTGTAAGTCATCTACACAGTAAATACTCGAATAAACCCCCAGTGGTTTATTTAAAACGAAGGAACATTGACAAGGGTTTATTATTTTTATTCCCTCAAAGTTGGTATCAATTAATATATAGTTTGACAATAGAATATTTTGCCCAGGTAAGGAGCTTCGAGCTTGGTCCACCAGGGGCAGGTTTTCGACAATACAATATTGCGTATGCTCAGAACCAGTGATGCATGCTCCTGGTGGACCAAGCTCGAAGCTCCTTACCTTAGCAAATAAGTTCTGAGCATGCGCAGTATTCTATAGTTAAACTCTTCGCGCTACCGGTATTTTATTGGACTGATATTTCAATAATAAGAGGAATTCCCAATGCACTACGCGATGCTATCAGAAAATATGAGGTGCGAGCATTTAGGGAATTCACCTAACACCCGGTGTTTATTCGAGACAGGGGTTTAAAGCGAGCACAATTTGTATGCATGCTTCAAGATTGTAATGAAATAAGCAATACAAAAATATAAAACACATTGTACATGTATAAGCACTAACTGTGAGAGGAATGTTTAGAAAAGCATATCCATACATTATACATTTTACTGTATACGTTACTGAGAATAATCTTACAGTATATGCCGTTGTATATAATGTATATAGACGTATGGCGCATCAATATTTTCTTTAAAAAAACTAGATGTTTTTACAAAGCCCCAAACCTGTCAGGCCGCATGGGGGAAATTAAAGCCTGGATCATCCTTAATGACATTTTAGTGCTCATATGCAAATATCAGTGATGCATATGCGTATATTTTTAGTGATAGCACAGGCTGTATACGTATACATATTTATGGGTTTATGGAACATGTGGTTGCCTCGTATCTATGACCCATTAAGTTAGTCTGAAATGCAGAGTTGAGCCATATGCAGGTTCCCAACTGCAATTTGTATAATGATGAACGAGCTTCCGACAGTTTTTATAGCAGAAAATTATTTAAAAAATAGACTGGAATGAATCTTGTCAGATTTCAGATGCATATTAAGCATGCGTTTTGCTTGAATTTCATTTATAATGCAGATAAGGTAAATTGGATACCAACATGTAGATTGCATAAAAATGCAGTGGGAGACTTTTAATGGGATTCATGTAGGAACCGGAAACATGGCTAGCAACCTTAAGGGAATTGTGCGTTGCATAATTATTATTTTTTAATAATGCATACTGCCAGTAATTCATAAAATTCTAATTTTGATTTTGTATGAATATGTGAAGTATGTTAGTGTAATGCAGTTTAAAGCAAGAAGTAACATGGGGTTGACAAGTTAACAAAATTCTACATAATACATGAACACATACATTTACACGTATTCAATTGTACATCAAATGTATATACAAAAAATCGAATTATGTACACATGTATATACATGTACTTCTTCTAATGTTCTAAACCAAAACTGCAACTTAAACTTTATTTCAACCTTTCATGCAATCAAATATGCAATAAATGTTTTGAGTAGATGATTCTTTAATTGTTTTAGAAGTTTTTAAATACTAAATGGTATTAAATTACTAGATAGTCAATTTTCTATTAATTTAGATACATAAAGGCAATTGGGGTGCTCACGCTATTAATCTTATAAAATCGCTTTTTTTCCACTTTTGGCTAAGTTTTTAGTTAAGGAGGCTGAAAAAGCCAATTTCCTGTTTGACCGAGACAATATATCTGCCAACTAATCATTACATTTGAAATTAAGGCTAATAGATGAAGCGCCATTTCAACAATCATTGACGCTAAGCAATACAGAATATCACAAGTTCGGCCAGCTCACTTAAGCCTCCGTCAACAATCTTATCGTGGATAAGATTAACGTGAGCACCCTTAAATATATATCTGAATTTATAATGTAATCGAAATTTTGACAAATATTTTTTTAATTTGCTTTTCTATGCGCTCAACTGTATATAAAAACAACTCGACATCCCAGAATACCTGTAAAATGCTGGATTCCTGAAACGACCAGGTTCTTGAATAAAACAAGCTTTCCCTTTCAGCATACCAATAAATCTCTAACAATTGCTCTTGCACCATTTTTACATGTCTTTTATATGTTTGACAGTCTGCCGTATACTTCGCACTATTGTATTGGTAGGTGTTATTCCCAAGTGTAGGATGGCAGCCATCCAAACTACATCAACTTAATAAAAGACTATACACAAAGACAGTTCGAACATTTACCTTAGGAAATAAATACAAAGATTGCGACTGGCTTTCACTTTAATTTGGAGATACGCGCCAAACTAAAACCCCTGTGTATTATTTACTCGACAATTGAATTTTAGTGACGTAACAGAAAGATTAGTAACTAATTCAACTGAGGTACAATCTCAAAGGAATAATTAAGGGCCAGATTGATAGTGAAAAAAAAATTTTGCGAACAAATTATTCTTTCAACATAATGACACGAAATAATAAAGTTGGTAATTTCCCAGTTGCCAATAAGAGATTAAAACATTAAATCATTTCAAATCTATGTTGGTTAGTTTCCAAATTGTTTAGCACAAAAGATTGGACATATTATCATAACTCATTAATATAAAAAACTAAAATCATTAAGTTTGATTAGTCTGAAACTTTTTGCTTATTTGATATGGAAAACATAAGCATCTATAACATTGCTGTCTAGAATATGTAATAGTTTATTCGTCCAATTGAAAACCTACCATTAAATGTTTATAACCAGGGAAAAAAATGAGGCACTTTGGTAAAGTGCTTCTGCTTAAAATGATTGCAGTAATTGCAGACTGCATAGCTACTTGCATGTTATGCATATATCAATAAAAGTCATCACTAACGAGTTATCCCTTGAAGCATAGAATCAATCTAGCTTTACCATTAAATACTAAATTTTAAATAATTTATATTTAATCATTGTACCCACGTGCCTCTCAGCTAATGTATAGAAACATCCCATTACATATTATAGTATTTTTTTTAAAATACAAACTTTCATCCAGAGTGTAAATTATTGACAAGTGTTAATTGTTTGCTGACAAATCGGATCTATAATGGTTTTGTCTGCATAGTATAAAAGCACTTGTAGAAATGTTTCAGCAATGGATATGTACCAAAAGCTGTAACAAATAATTCTGCTGTTTAAATGAAAGTAGCAATGAATCAAGAAGGTTGAAGTCTTGTCACATGAAGAGTTATTCCTAATTACTCATATGGATCAGCCTAATGTGAAATTAAAATGTGTTTACCCAAGTTGCATATTATACAAGACAAGGTTTTAAAAGAGATTCTGATGACATATGCCCAAAGAAAATGCACATCTTTAAAACATTCAAAGAGGATAATTTGCAGATTGAAATATTCTCATAAACAATGGAGATAGTTATGTAAAGCAATTATTTTGTCCAATTTTTACTTATGTAAGATTTGATGTTTGACATATTGCAAAATTAATTAACATCATTTTGATTTGCCATAAAATTTTATATTTAATGGCATAAATATTAAAACATTAATGATTCAGTCAAACAAGAACATTGTCTTGTAAAAATATCATTATAAGATAAAATTTACAACACAAGAGTGAAATTTCCATTCATTTTTACTCTATTTTGGGAACAGTATAGTCAAAAATCCAACATCCTACACATGGTGCAACATTGTTAATATTCATTAAGCCGGATTAAATGGTTGTAATTGGCGTTCCGACATATTAAAAAGCTATGGTAACATTTGTTCGAGCTAATAAAAATGTACATGTAGTTTCCTATTGTAAAGGAATTTGTTAAATTTAATGTGTATATATGTTGTTAAAAATAACATTATTGGTGATTTTTAAAAACGACCAATAAACGATTATGAATTTGAGTCACGTTTTTTTTTTTAACAAAATTGTTTTTCGGTTTAATGAAATTCAAAGACCTCGGAGAAAACTACGACCTTAAACTACATTTAAGTAGAAATAGTTGTCAAAAATAGTGCCGCGTTTTTATGAAAAATTAGCTGTCAAAAAAGAAAAATACAATCTTTCAACCAATGCACGTTTAAAATTAGATTGCAAATATAGTAGGATAGATTTTTATACTTGTAACGCACATATTGTGAATTGTACTGAATGTCAAATTGAATTAGGGCAAATAAGATTTTTATCAATGGTTTGTGAAACAAATAAATGTTTAAAATCTACAATTATAAAACAATTTATTTAAATTACTGCATATACCAATATTGCAATTGAACTCAGTACATTGCAGTAAAAAAATGCCATATGGAAGCGAAGTAAAATCTATAGATTCCAAAATTATACAAACATGAAGATGCTTTTGAAATATGCTGCTAAATACAATACATCAATACATTTCCATAAAAATAATGTACTGTTTATCAAACATTTCCAAAGTTGTACAATAGCATTTTGCACCAGAAAAATGCACTTGTAACAATTTGATATGAGTTAATTTTGCATGCAAACTTAGAAATTTTTTTACAATGTGTATATTCTTACGATTAAATTCATGCATCACATACTTGTTTTTAGCAAATCATTTTTTTTTTACCAAGACGTTATAACTAGGACAGTTGTATAATGCTCGATTACAGATATATGTAATAAGAGATTAAAGGTTAATCTCAACCTTTTGCTTCAAATTTCTTACACTGGGGAAGTTAATGATGAAAATATTTAAAAAATTAATATCTTACTGCAATCCTTCACTGACAACACCATCTCTTCTCTCTTCCGATTGCGTCGTCGAGAATTTCATGGCAAGCTGTTATTAAATTCCAAGTTGAACAATATACCGAATAGAACCAGTTGCACCATAAGAGTTTTACGAAGAAGCAAATTTCATCCAGTACTGCACCACAAATCTTAATTAAGAGTGTTACACTAACTTCACCGTCATATGACAGTGCACCAATGTCTCGTGATAGTCCAACTTCAGCAGATTGTGTATAAGGGCAACAAGCTGATTGGCGGTTAACTCCCCATGATGAACGAGAAGATTAAATCTGGCTTCTAACGCCTCAGAAGTGCAGGGAAACTTACAGCCATCTCCAGCTCAACCTTGGCCATCTAAAAGTTAGAACCTCGTGTGTGGACTAGGAAAAAATATATGCTATGACATCACATCCGTGCTGCATGTGGATGCTGGAGTTGCCATGGCAACGCCAAGACGCGCCTCGCATCTTACAGCTCTAATGGGAGGTCTCTATCTTCACTTTCCTTCAACCACCTGTGCCTTGCTATTATGATACACACAGTCATATGAATGCCAAATCAAATGATTTGCACATTTTTTCTCTTATTATCATATATCAATTTTTCATATTAAAAGCACGCCACGTATGCAATTCGTTTATGGTTATCTTTATCGAGGATTCAATTAGGAGTTCCGGATTTCCAGTCAACTTAGTTGTCCTTATGAATTTCATATATGCCTCTCTGTATATCGACGATTTTGCATTACAGAAATGTATTGAACCAAATAGCGATTCCAATATAGATAGAAGTTACCATGACAACCAGTGCCGAATGAATTGATTAGTAAATCCCTAAAAAAACCACATCCGATCCTTTTTTTTTTATTTGCAACTATATGTTATTATCAAAGAGCTATAGAAATTTAAAATCATTAAAGTGCATAGCCGTTTTTGAAAAGCATGCCTCTTACAATATCGCAACATTTCGCGAGCAATTTATATAGATGTATACAGTGTAGCTGTAGTTCAGATATTTATAGACAAGCATAAAGTAAGAGAACTTATGTCGATTAATCAGAGATTATTAAACATATATATAGTTTTAAATAGAAGAATCAGTTTGACTTATTAGAAAACCAATTAGAAGTAACATTCAAACTTTTGCATCTCTTTTCAAAAAATACAATAAAAATGCATTGATAATGTAGTCTAAATTACAATGATAATTAAGGCCTAGAAATAAAATACCTGTATATGAAATATATTTAGCTATATGTTTCAATTCCAAAGCATTACGACCGACAATAAGTAATTAAACATACGCAAAGTTTATATAAACTAGTTCTAGCAACCAATTTAACCTCAATGTTAACGTAAGCAAAGACCATTGCTTTATTACGAGTTTAATTTAACTTTTATTGAACATTTTGGTGAAATAAGAAACCGTTAATTAACGAATTTAATCATGGCCCTATACATGTAGCCTATTGTTACATTTTCAAAAGCCATTTTATTCATAACTTATACAATTAAATTAATGGAAAAAAATGCTCAATGTTCATCACATTTTAATGGTGCATCCAGCTGGCTGTTTTTTAAAAATGTATTTCTTTCAGTTATTTTTTAAATAAATGCTTTTTGATAAGTAATAGTACCATTATTTGGCCGCTAGGGAGCAGCTAGTGTCCCATAAAAGACATCTATTTCAAATATGCAAGTATGAGTTTATGCTGTTGAATCTGACCAAATGAAATAGCCAGCTGGATGCACAAAAAACGTGATGAATATTGAGACATTTTATTCATTAATTAATTTTTATGAGTTAGGGAGAAAATTGATTTTGAAATTTAACATTGCAAGTATAGGACTTGCTCCAGAGGATAGTCTTACATTTAAACCATTGCTAATAAAATGTAAAATAGCATAAAATGAAACCGTGTTATATGGTGATTTGATTTACTTTGACAAAGTGAATTTACCAGTTGAAATGTTGAGTTGATTATTATACAAAAATGCATGATTTTTGGTTGACAATCGAGACGTGGTCAACCGAGCAATATAATAGCATAAATGAAATGTTTTATGGAGCTTATAAAATCGCGCACTGATATTAATATGGTCATTGATGAAATCATAATATAACTTTCGGAATATTGCAGTAAAAAAGGCCATTTATGTACAAGATTAATTTGGTGCATTCATATACAGGGTGTTTTCATATACATAGCGTTATTGTGCCTCGTGTTATTAAATTTATGGAAGAATGGCAGTCAATGAAGATCATAAAGATAAATAGTCTCGAAAACTATTAAATCTGGTAAAAAAATTACTAGGACATGTACTTCAGTATGGACGGATTAATGACATTGATGTCTAAAAGCAGTGTGGTAGTCTGGTAAAAAGCAAAGCTTTAAGCATCATGCTTGTAAATACGTGTTTATCAGGTAAATGTGAGTCAGTCTCTTGAATCAAATTTCAGATTTTGCAACGATTACTCTGTCATGCATGCACGTGGAAGTTTCAACTAGCAGAGCTCACCTCGGCACTAATTATGCAAATCAGCAGCGCGAAATACATTAAGCAATGTCAACATGATCGTGCACGACTTTATCATCTTGGTCTATTGATAACTAGTTGCAAACATGACACGGATAAATCTATCCTTCTGGTTGAAAAAACGTTGCGAATCCCGGTGGAATCAATATCAAATGTTTGACATGGAAGATTTGAATAACCAAATCAAGATGGTGGGATTCAAATTGCGATCCTGCGAGAGTAATCAATATCCCACGTTTAGAATGTCTATTCCCAGGGGTGCGTGCAAATAGAGGACGAAATGCAGAGTCGAATGTAGTTTGAAAAGCATGTGAAATTCGGGAATCTCCTATTTACCATAAACCATCAAATGGTATTTGTCACAAAATGAAGAGCAGCGTTGCATCATGGGTGCCAAAATATTCTGGACATAATAAAAATAAAATAAATACCCGGAGATTTTTTTCTATTGTTTTCTGGTGGTTTTATTTGTGAGAACAGCCTGGGGTCAACCAAAATTCCTGAGACATACCCGGGGTCAACCAAAAGTCCTGAGACATACCCGGGGCAACGAGAATTCCTGAGACATACCCAAGGGTCAACCAAAATGAAACGATCCAAGGGGAAAAAAATTCTCCGGGTATGCATATCTCATATCGCACGGTGGTCGGCATACATGTACATGTACATATATATCTGAAAATACAGCGCTTTTAATTTCAGATATCAACCTTCCCCCGTGCAATATACAGGGTGTTTTTGAACTCGTGGTACAAACTCAAACTGGTGTTAGAGTCGACTAAGGTAATCATTTTTCACCATAAAACCTAGGGTGAAACCTAGGGTCACTATAAAAAGTTAGACGACCAAATGTGTAGCTGGTACATGGAACATTTAATGGGTTACTGGAGTTGTGGCATCAGAATGTAAGCATACACAAATCAAGGCCTGGATGATATGCATTTCATTTATGGGCTTGCTGATGGCAATGCTAGATTGACACAATGATTGTAGAAAAATTGGACAAATGAAGAACATAGTGTATAGCTGGGTATCCACCAAGCTCCTCATGATGCGGTATCAAAGTTGCACAAACAAATCTGCCAAAAAGTTTGCTCATCG
>JAQGCC010003076.1:0-16312 GCA_034698905.1 Xestoiulus laeticollis
AAACAATATCCGTGACCTGGTCTATTGAACGATTTATTCCCTTTTGTGTCATGTCATACAGTATAATGGTCCCATGCATGTCCTAAATGAGGTCTTCTGGACTCTGTAGGCACCTTCATATTAGTTTACAGCAACAAATGTCAAAACTATTAAATATTACACAGTACATCTAAAAGTTATCTCAAGATCAAAACTTTTGTACAATTTCGAACTTTTTCTAATCCTCCAAACTGACCATTGACAAAACATTATGCAATGTTGAAAGTAGGAAATTATAAGACTGCCCATGCATGCACATCCGAATGGCATTACACAGTTGCGTGCACTATAAGCAGACATGCACTGTGGTTATTAAAATGCTTTCTACATGACTTAGAACCATGTTCGGAGGAACGCCCCCTAGTGAGCGGGCCCCGAATCATGACTCCCCGAGGAGTCGCGAAACACTGGTACGTGCGTTTTCTTGCCACGAAGGACTCCCTGGAGTCACTGATGGAGAAATGCAGTCAACCCAGTTTTTCGATCAAGCATAAATGCAAAAAAAAAAAAAAAAAAAAAATGGCAGGCAAAGTAAATTGGCAACTAAGCAAAGCATATCCGTTACTCTGCGGGTCAGGAAAGCGTGACGTGACTTTATGCGTGACCTTAAACGCAATTCCATTTACTGATGGCAGTACCTGTACAACACGATCACTCGTGTTTATTGGTTTCACTGCATGAAAACTTGGACTTGCCCCTATATACACCATCAAACCGTGAATTGCACCTTTCTAAACCACTAATCCATCAGGATTGTAAGATTTATATATGAGGTTTTTTTTCAGATTTCTTACTTGGATTGCATGACCTTCTGACTTGAACCAGAAGATGGCGTTGTCAGGGAAGGATTTATTTATTCTGCAGTCTAATCAAGAGTGAAAAATTAGAAAATGATACATTTAACTAGGCCATCGTTCGTCGAAATTTAATGTGGTTTTCTTATATTGCTGAAATATCCTGCAGTGCACATGGTTCCCATAGATTAAATTTTCAAATTCCCTAACTTTTCCAATTGTTAAAACAATTTTCTCTGGCATGCATCCTGACGACTTTATAATTTATATTGTTTTGTTGCTCATAAAAACTTTTTCAAACTTTTATACCGTAGAACCTGTATAAAAGCATATTCTTGGGACTAGTGCAAAAGATGCTTTTAGACATGTCAGGATATGCCTTAATTCAGACAAGTTTTCCAGGTCTGTGCAGCAAATGCACATATATATTTATCACACAGCAGGGCGTTTAATACTATTTCAATACCTTTCATAAATCGTTTATACACTAATTTTACATGCAATAAAGGATGCATTTTAAGAATATGTGATATTTGACAGGTCAACAAAATTCTGCTGAAAACATTAAAAAGCCATGCAATACTTGAAAACACAATCTGTCACGCCCTCTCGTGGTCTCGCAAATGTCATTTGGAACAAGTCCAGTTATATATTCTTTGTGGTTGTATATGTATATATGAGCAATTTCTTCACATTGGCAAAATTTCAAATCTAGTATACGCATATGTATACTGACCCTTCTAACCCACTCCTGCCAACCCCTGTTGCTTTCACATAATGCAAGATGGGGGTTATTATGTTTGCAACTCTGAATTGAGTCATCGTTTTCACTTATATAGAAGCCCTTTCGCGAAAATGTCATCATCATCCGTAACGTAAATTATATAGTTGCCTCCATTTCTGTTTTGCCACCATTGAACACAAATGGACTCATGGCTTGTGGCTCCCTCACTATTAATACAGGGTCGTGTCACTTTTGACCACAACTACTGCAAGAATTTCTCGGTTTCCCAATTGAAATTGCACAATAGCCACATTGCCTTTTATTGTGCTATAGACCTTCTAGAAAACTGATGAAAATTGAAATAAAATTCCTTTGCACATTACAATGGTTGCTGAAACTACCATCATTATAGGCACAAAAGAAGAAAAATGGATGTGAAATGCAATTTCAGTCTATACAAACAACTTTAAATCTCTTAAAAATGATAACAATATCCTCAAAGTTTTGAAAGTCTTACTGAGCTGCTTGCAGAAAGTTTGCTTGCATTGAATGATTAAACAATAACATTATATAAACAATTATTTAAGATGTATACCATGCAGACCAGCATTAAGCAGATTTTCATCATGCCCATTTCAAATTATTTTGCTTAAATTTTGTTTCAGAATGTTAGAAATATATATATATATATAACCAAAGATAAGGAAAAGTTTGAGATTTTCACAAAAAGCATGTCTGAAATCCTCGAAGAAAAATATCATTTCCGCTGTGAAATATTTCATAAGAATGCCACATTTCAATGACAAGAAACATTTTCGTTGCATTTATCATTGCATTATAAAAACTTACTTTTAATATCGAAAAGGTCTTGGTATAAGATATCAATATATCGATTATTTTCTTTTTAATTTTCAGTTCATGCAAAACAGGACTCGCAATTTTCATATGGCAACAATAGGAATCAAATATCAATCATTTTTGTCCGACATTTACAACGCCCTTTTGCAAATGTTAACAGTTGTTCTTGTTTAAATGTCTTAAGTAAATTTCCCAAATTTACATTTCAACGCGAATTTTGTCTTGATATAAAATTCTGTAATTCTTTTAGACAACAACAGGTTAAATACATAATTAACATACAGGGTGGAACAAAAATCATAGCCATGAAAATTCTGTGTGTGCATGCAGTTAAATATACGAAGTCATGTGCTCTCCACTGCATGATGTTGTTAGATTTTACTTATATACCACTTGGATTATGGGACAACTTATAATTTCCAGAGATACATGTTTGCTGTTATCCTCCAAGTGATAATATAAAATTAAACTTTTGGGATGACCCATGACATGTTGGAGATTCAACAATCTGTTTTCATCTTTAAAAAAAAATATTTGAAATTGTTAAGAGACCCCTAAATTATACTCCCTTGGGGGCCAAACTTCACACCATATGACATTAAAAATTAATTGAAGCACAATGGGCGTTGAACAACAAAAAGTAGCCGAAAACCTCCTAGATTATAAAGATCTTTTGCTCGGTATATTTCATTATAGTGCCTGCAATTATAGGGTTCCTCATTTCATCGTCATCTTTTCAATGCCACCGTATATAGTGTATTAAGTACAGTATATTATGATCATGTTGAAATTGTTTCCTTTATGATCATCCTGTATAGTACTGTCTATCAGATAGTCTTGATATTAACAAAAGTTGAACACAAGCCCCCTATGGACGTGTTGTGGTTGTTGCAATTAATGCATTTTTTTTTCATAAGCAAAAAATACAATCAGACTTTTCCATTTAAGGCAAGAAGCACAAATGAAAACATTATATACAAAAACGGCGAAATTTCATATTATTAATTTTACTAATATAAAACGCCATGGGACATAGAACAATAGGTCAAGAAAATAGTTTAGTACTGGGCATGATCAGAAAGTTTTATACAGGGTGGTCCATAAGTCAGCTCCACCCAACTTTTCTTAAATCTTATTGTTATGAAAGTTCTGTTAATACAGTTAAATGGAAATCCATGCGTGTTCTATCCACTGATGTTATTAGATTTTACCTATACGGTTTTTTTTTCACGGAAACTCAAATTATAACTTTTTAGCAGTAACATGCACTTACAGCAAAATGTTAAATTAGGAATTAGGTCTTTTTGGATGAAATCAACTTTTATTTTCTTGATTAGTAATTATTTAAAATTGTTACAAGGTGTGAAATGCAAAATTGTAGCTACGCTGCGGCACAGTGATGCACTGCAGAGAAGTAACTTGGGTGTTATGTAGGCGCTTATTAAACAAAACTATTCACAGCAGTGCACCACTGTACTGCAGCGTAGATACCATTTTGCGTTTCCCTCTGTTCTTAAGAAAATTTGGGGTCTATAACCACTTGATTTATTGGTGGTTCAGTCCAAAACCATTGTGGGATACAGTATATGCTATACCGTGTATTAATTTTCAATTAAATCCTACAAATTTACAATGAGCATAAATTCATCATTTCAACCCTATACTGTATATAGCAATTTTTAGGAAAACAAATTGTTTTTCAATGAAAGAATAACTCGGTTTGATTGAATAAAATTAATTAGAATGCTCATGTTTCATAACTGCAATGGAGTTAGGCCTGCTTAATTGCAAAATTGCCACAAGAGCATTTTCAATTAAATGTTGGTTGAACGAGGTCATAACGAGTTGACATTTGCGCAAAAAAGCACTAATTTAAAGGACATTTTACTTCAATACACAATTACACTATTATTTAATGTTCCTTCCAGCTGACTTTATAAATAAATTGAAACCTCAAATGCAAGAAAAGGGAGGCAGGGCCACCTATATAACGAGAGGCGATGCATCCCCTTTTATAACATCGGTTTAAGACAAAAATTATTAAGTGCACGGGAGAATGGCACATTGCACCGAGTTTTAATGATTTTTATATTAAGCAGAAAAGTTATTAAAAAAACCTCTGTAGAGAGAAAGGGGTCGGTTGGTGCATAAATATGACGATAGAAAATTACACTCGAGGTTTCATTTTATAGATGATTTAGGCCAGATGTTGGAACAATGCAACGCGCACTTAATTAAATAGTCTATATTTAGAAATGTATTTAGTTAATATATACAAATATATATGCTCGCGTGCAAGTCTCACGAACAAGTTCGTGTTTTGTGGGTCTGGTTATATACTTTCATGGGAACAAAATTAGGTCTACTTATAACGCATGCAACCATCGCAATTTTAGTGAAATTAAAATAATTAAAATATATGCTCGAAATTAAAAATTTCGATTATATTTCTCTGAATTTGAATATATTTGAATGTGAAGAATTTGAATGTGCAACATATACCGATATACATGTATAATGCACATTGATATTAAACATGGTTAAACAATGCTTCATTTGAGAGCTGAAATTTTTTTTTTCAGAAACTAATACAATTGCAAGGGTTTTTGGGACGAGTGATTAATCTGTTTTCACATTAATATATAGCTGAAACATATATCAGATCATACCAAAAATTGAAACGTGTATACTATAGTGCACTGCATTGGATTTAAAATATATACGATTGAAATGGGTCATTTTTCATGCACTGCATTATACATTTCAAAAATACATTAGATGTTTTAAGCCGCTAATGATTTTGAAATTTATATATATATATATATCAATTATTTTGCTATATTTTATATATTGCCAATCTTCTTGTTTTATCCATAGGAAAAACGATATAATTTTATTATTGCATTATACTTATATAGGTCTACATGTATTTTAAACTTGAGTGCACTGAAGATGCAAATTTTTAATTTTATTAATTTTTGAATTCAATTGCAAACTCGCAACTTCTGCAGTAAACATACTACAACTGCAAACTTTTGAACAAATTTGTACCTGCAATAACTATCCATGTACATAGTGGTTCAGGTCATGCAATCACTGTAGTATAACACATGCGTTTAACTAAATTCAATTACCTAGTTTATACATTTTAATTTAATGACTTTAATTTGCCTGTGCATCATGGATCGAAAAGCATAATTATCTTATGCAACATTTTTCATTTTATAACCCTTTCTTCTTCTTGAAATTTCATATCCAATATATCTCCAAATACATAATTAATACAATATTTAAAATTCTGTAAAATTGCATAAAAAATCACGATGAATCAATTAAGATAAATTCGGTTACATCATATTAAGTCATATAGAATGATTATACTAGTTTTACTCTAAATTTTTATAGAGTTGTCATTAAAATAGCGTCCTCTAGTGACCATTCTCATCTGAGTTGATATCAGATGCAATAAATTTTCCAGCAGTGTTAAATGCATACGATTTGGTTGTACTGATAAGCCAGTATTTTCAATTTCATTGTGTTTAATGAAGGCTTTGAATCCAGGTTTCAAGCACGAAGAACGGAAGTTCTGTATACTACATGTACACAAAACCCCGATTCAAAGATAATGTTGAATTTATGGTCGTGTTGGGGCCTATGGAATGAATCTCAGAATGATGGTCATGGCCATGGGCTTTTTGGTGACACGTAACGCTAGCTTAAGCTTAAACGGGCTTTAGGTCCACTTAAAATGCTTTTTGTCCCAAGTGAGAATTTTATGGGCAAAAGGGCAAGTTGGTCGGTTCAAGGCTCCCATAGACACAGAGGTGGGGCTACTCCTCCTACTGCGGGACAATTTCTTAACAATTGAACCTGAATTATAGCCTAACGAGAGTCATGTTCTTAGGTACTAAATGTCCCTTATTCAATACTTCTCATTATATTTTTTTGCCTATTATATATCCAGAGGTTAGCTTTGCTCATTTTTAGTTGTTGGCCTGCTGCAGGATGTTCATGTTTGCTCCTAGAAATCGGATGACATTTCTTGCGTAATATTTAATATTTAGATTTTTATGTTGAAAACAATGCTTTCTAATGGACAAAACGCGTTTTGGGCAATTTGTGTGAGTGGGATAAAGTGGTCAGCAGTGTTGTACAGAAGTCTGGTGCCAAATAGGGACTATGCCATGGACAATGGGTGACAATATATAGTGAACTAGTCCTAATGAATAGGCTTACTTGCATTGTTGTTATTTTTTGCTTTTTGGTACAGGCCCTATTCCAAAAGCCTATACATTCAAAAGGATTAAATATTATAGTATCTAAAGATGCTTAAATATTTTTAGACGAAAACTAATATATGCTTTTATTGGTGAATTCACATGAATAATCCCGATCGAATAAGGTAAGTTATGTATAATTTTACAATGCAATTTTTATTTTTTGGTTTGTATGCTAATTTTATAGCTTCATATGATGAGTCTATGGGTGTATATGTTCATATGAAGTATAACATAGGTATATAGGCCCATACGTGCAATATGTTTTTAATGCTGCAAATTTACTGCATTTACATGCATGTGTAATATAAGCTGCACTGCATGCATGCAATTATCGAGAATGCATGCTAAATCACATGTATATGCTTAATAATGCATTTAATTATTCGCGTGTTAATAAGTAGTTTTATACATACTGAGCATGACACAAACGAGCATATAATCATTGAAAATCACATGCATTACATGATCGACCCCTAATTGAATAAAAACGCATGCATGCAGCATGTGCAAAAAATTATGCAGATTTAGGCTGAAAATAATAACGGTATAAACATTGCTCGAACATTTAAACAAGGTATAAACCTGCTATATTTTTGTAACCAATCATATAAGCGTATCCATGTATATAAATATCCATTATAAATATTTAATTATAAATCCGTTATATAATTAACATCAATATTTCTCAGTAAATCAAAATATTGTAAGATTCATATACATTACGAGTTTTTTTGTTGTTTTTAATTGCAAAATTTCAGTATACATGCTTTTATTAGCCAATATATACATCTTGCACAATTCGGGAAATAGGCTTAATAGTTAAGCCTGATGAAATGTTTTCAACGTTTCGCGAGTGAACCTATATAAAATCTAAGCAACTATTAACATTTATTTGTTACTAATTTAACATAGAGCGATTCTACACCCTTAAATGATACAATTATTGCTATATAATCAAGCAAAATGGCGCGCGATAGGTGTTAAGCCTTTGTACAATGACACCGAGCGGCACCTTAGGCCTAACGTCAATTTTTCCCACCACCAAAAACACGAATTTTTGCTTTTATTTCGTACTCACGTTTTCTCAAACACACAACGGACCATTTCTTCTGTTATTTCACAGGTTCTGATCACCATTTTGTGGGTTTTAAAAAGGGCAAGAAGACGCGATTTTCATGGCTCTTTCCAATGTGGGTTAACGTCCTCCATGTCCTATTACGACGCTCTCTAAAACGGGATTTCTAGAGCCCTAGCTATGACGTCATTTAATGGCTCCTAGTGATCACGTGATAAGAGTAGCGAAACAAAATGTCGGCCATAAATATAGGCACGTTGGTTGCTCAACGGCCATTAGTGTCACTTGAAATCGCTGCCGATGAGCTTTTTGCGCTTTTTAAAAATCAACTTAGGAATATTGTTATAGCCAAAGGTCTAGGTCGTACATTTATGCGCCCATTAAACCCTTTAAGACTTAAGCGAATGAATGAAGATAATTAATTCGGATGAATACGTGTTGAATAAAAATTGATGGGCGGTTATAAAATCATTACGTGTCAATTAAATTCATGCATGTATAATAAGCATGTGTAAAATATGGCGTTGGACTATATTAAACGGGTATATATACATGTATATTGTATACATTCATATATAATCGTAAAGTATTGGTGTGGTTTAGCCACAGGTGGCGCTGACAGGGACCATATAAGTCTGTTGCAAGTTTTGCGCCATCTAACGATTATGTGATGAAACTAAACAATTTTTCTGCGATGTGTAGTGCAAATTTGACATTAAGAAAATTTTCACTTTATTTATACATGTATAATACAATTGTATATATCATGCACATTATACATTATATTGCGACATTGGCTATAAGAGCTATAATTGTGATAGATTAATATTTTATAATTATTCGTAAAATTAGCATTATTTAGCTGGACAAACAAGTATAATCATTTAAAATAATTTAAAATTCAAAGCATAAAATAAAATGTATATTTGATATATAGGATATATGCTATATACACTGTACTTGAATATATACAAGATAGCATTAATGTATGCATGTGCAATCTTTATATATAAAATATCCTTAATTACCATAACATTAAAGATAATCTCAAGATAACATGCAAAATTATCCATTTTATCTCGACTTTGAACACCCATGCATTATATACATAGCCTATAGATTAAAACTATACATGTATATATAAATTAATGCGTGCACAAAATATATATATATATTTCATGAAGTTTCCAATATGCATGGCTATTGTTTTTAAATTAATATTTTTCTTCAGGATATTTATGCATAAATATCAACTATCTTTGCATCATATATATGTATGGCAATAATCTAAATTTAATTTGATTCAAAAATGTACATACAACGTTTATTCATTTAAGCATTCACACAGAAAACCATGCATGTATATTTTTAATGTGCGTTCCATTTAATAATTTTCAACGAATATTAACTGCAGATTAAAGTGTACATGTACATGACATAGCTTATTAAAACCCTGTATGCGAGTTATTATTTAACAAAAAAATCAGCGAGGAATATGTAATATAATGTATATACTTTAACAAAAACAAGGCAAATGCTATAGTATAATAGCTAATCCGAGATTAGTGAGAAAGTGCAGAGAGTGGCCTTAGCCGATAATGAAAACTCAGGTCAATATGTTGGCTTAAGTATTTAGTCTAGGAATTAAGGCAAGTCCAGTTGGAGGCTAAATCTGACCAGTAAATAGGCCTATTTGAACGGATAAAAAACACAGGAAACGGCTGTCTCGTCCGATTGGACCTAACAAACGCCAGTAACAGTCCGAGCACTTAAGGGGGCGCTGCGGCAATTTGTCGAAAAGAGCTTAGGAAAAGTCGCCCCTAAACTTAAGTCGTCTAGTCGGCTTCAACTTAATGCTCCTTTAGGCCTAGGGTTCCAGTCTAGTGAAACCCTCGTTAGTTGCTTCGGCCCTATAATTAATATGAAAATCAGCTTTGCTCCAGCATCGGTCATTAATCAAAGCTATGTCATTGGTGGAAGAAAAAAAGATCACCAAATGTTCACGCTTTTTTCAAGATAGACACCGAACCTATAATCTGTTCGTAGAAGGTTCACTGTGGCAGCCATTCGTTAACGGTTCCAAGCAGAAAAAAAAATGAATCTAGGTTGAATATAAGCAACAAAGATGGCTAATTGCTACGCTTAGGGAACAACTAATCTGATTAGGTTAAGATCGATCCTATTATAATTTGGCTCTGCTACAAAATGGATGAGGGGAAAATAGGCTCATTCACGAAAATGGATGACAAAAGGCTGAATTTCATCCCCAAATTATCTGCTTGGACTTCCGTTTTTTGTACACTTTTCATGCAACAACTCCCTATACGTCAGGGTAAGCGGAATATAAAAAAAGCTTCATGGCGCCACCAACATGTGAGGGTCGTCCCATTATTTGGAAATATCAGAATATTTCTAAAAAATATTAACTTGCCCGTTATTTATTCAGACAATAAATTTTGGTATATGTAGCTTATATTAATTTATATGAATGAAATATATATATAGTCTAATATAATTACGACAGTCTGCAGGATTGTGCACGGTCGATGTCTATAATATATATAATATTGTATATTTGCATGCAAAGAAATGATAAAGGGTATACATGTATTATACAAAAATTATACTTTTATACTTCAAATTCAATTCAACTCAATTAAGTATAATAGGCTATACAAATATACATGTATATACTTAGTCAGCAAACAAATGCTTATCTTATAATTGTATATTATAAAATAAAATGTTGATATAAAAAGTCTGATTTTTTAGATTACATATAAAGATACTAAAATTTAAGTATATAAGTTGCAGGATTTGTACTGGAAACTGCATGCTATACGATTATATATATATACTATACAGCATATATATATATATATATATATATTGCAATTCTACAAATATTGACGTATACATGTATTTCATTAGACCAGTTATCGATACATGAGTTATAGGGAATATTTTATTATTATTAATTTACAATTATAATAAGGTTATAAAAAATAAAAAATATACAGCTCTTTTAATTTAAAAACAAATTCCAACAGCATGTATATACAATTAAGCTTGGTTGTAGAAATCGAATTATGCATGGTATATATACACATGTAGTTGATTTAGCTTGGTATAGACATGAAGGGTTAATTTATATTTTATGATATTGTTGATAATTAATTCTTTTCACACTTTTCCGACACTATAAAAAGCTGGTTCTATGGATCAGGGAAATGTGTGCATTGCCGTTAATGGGGGTTATACGTTTTAGTCCTCCCCCACCCACACCTTTTCCTTTTTGTGGGGCATAGAAACCGACTAGAATGTACCTTAACTCCTGCAAGATAAATCTCTGATAACTGAGGAACATTGATCGAAAGGCTAATGTAATACCCGTGAGCCATGCGCCAAGATGGCCGCCTCGCACAAAATGGCGGTGAAAAATGGCGCTTGTGTTAGAAGGAAGAAAAAATGGAGAGATGAATGGCTGCCAATGCTTGGGCGTGATTCATCATGGTCTAAGTTATCGCGGTGCATTGTACTGGCATCTATTGCAACCGTGAAATGCAGTCCAGAAAATAAGTTATGGCCCAAGAATCGACTTATATGCGCACACATGCCCACAAGGGGGACACACTCATCGATTGTTTTATTCCAACACACTGTAGCCCTTGTTCGGAATTGCTAGTCTAAAATAGTCAAGGTTTTCATATGGAAGCATCCGTGATTGATAATTCATAAATTAACGGTGTTGGAGCTAATGTATATATGTCATGAAAGAAAAATTCCTGTACAGGGTGCGTCACAGTAAACCTCGAAATCGCTTGCAATATACATGTACACTGTCTGTACTATATAAGTTGAAGGGCATGCTAAAACTTTGATTTTTTAAAGTACACATGCATTTTTATTTTCATGCTAAGACATATGAATTATAATCAATAAAAAATGTTCAATTAGTAACTTTAATTGTTATAATTTACATCTATCTGAAAATTGAATCAATATAATATTATAATTGTTATTAAATTTAAGGCCTATAGTTTATAAACCGGGCATTATTTCTTTAATGAAAAATATACATCACTCAAATTGTCTTCAAATGTTCAGTTTTAGTGTCTGCAACACAACTTTTTTAAGCACTTATTTAGCACTTTTTCAAACAAAATTCCAAAATTGCATTTCCTATTTGGAATTGCATTGAGAGTGAAAAAATATAAGGTTTTCTTATGTTTCGAAGAAAAAAGTTTCACTCTGAACGTTAGTTTACATGCCTTCCTGTGTTTTAGAAATTTCTGAGATATGGATTGATGGAGGTGTTACTTACATTTAAAATGATTCAAAGGAAAGGAATAAGAAATGGTGCTTCTCGTATATATCCAGCCAGCAGCAGCCTGTCATATTTAGGTATATCCACCATTTAATAAAAATGTAGCGTGATTGATTACTGGACGTTATTAATGGTCCGGATAACTTCTCTATATAAGGCATAATGCAGCGCGTTAGTTTATATATAAAACATCACATGTGGAAAATAAATGTTCCTCACTGAGAAAAACTATCCCAAGATAAGCCATCTTAGGATTGAACTTTTAAAAGCAAAGCCATGGAAAACTTGCCCATTTTTCTTCTTAATGATTAAATTCGAAAAGGTATGAAAAAAATTGCATTTATACAGAGTAAATATTTGAATAATAACCGGAGATTTTTCCTCAGCAATTTCAGCAAGAAATGATTGATTCCACCGTTTTGAACAATGCATGTGTAGAATTATTTCTACGTCTAGATTTGCACAATCTAGAGGAAAATCAAGAATGTGCTAAATATATGCTAATAAATATTATTTTGTATACACTGCTAAACAATTTTCATGCAAAATTCCGACTTCGATGCAATTACAAACTTTAGATTTATGTATATGATACTGATATAAAAATCAAGTTAATATTTGAAAAAGCATGGCATTTTGCAAAACCCAACAATTTTGTTCAAGTTATATAATTGTTAGAATTTCAGACTGAAAATTTCATGTAAGATTGATGGAAATTTTGTGACATTTTAAAATTTCACTAAGCACTTTAATGTAGATTTGATATCAATATTTTATTGCCATGCAATCAATAAGATAAATGGTGCTTTCTTTGATAATGAATGGCAAAAGGCACAAGGTGGTGACCTGTCCATGATAATACCAATAGACAAAGAACTGGTTTTGGTGACATTTCGTCTACTGTTTCCATTGCCTATGCAACATCAATCAACGTTGATCTCTCTGATAACAGATGATTTTTAATTAATGAGCGATGTTTTTATCATCAGACAGTATAATTTTCAAGACATGTCAATGGGAAAAGTAATCTGAACATGTCAACTTGTTTTGGTTTGAAGCAATAACATGCATAAACGACCAAAATGCCTTGGTATATACATGTACATTATATAGGCTAGGATGAATTAATGAGATGATGGATCATGCACTAACTAATTATAGGGGCTCCGTAGGATAAAACACAAGGTAATCTGAATTTCGATCAGTCTAATTTATGTACATGTTATGTAACTTTTTATATAACGTAACTTATATATATTTTTTTTTCAATTATTGCAATTAAGCAACAATCTGCAACATCATGCATTTTAAGATGTTTTGCTGTTTGTACTGTATACATTCATTAATCAATATAAATTGGATCACGTGTCGAAACCATGATGTAAGTCATTTGAAAACATTAACATTTGTATTTTACAGTATTTGAACATGCAATTTTATACTATGTATCTTTTTTTAAAATACGTATAAATGTAAATCTAAAATTGTTGAACTTGGTTCAAACCTGTTGAATTTTCATCTATTCAACAGGTTTGGAGAATGTTCAAAGGTTTACAGATTAAGTGGACCAAAACGAGTCAAGTTAATGTTATATAATCTTGAGCAAATGATTCACTATATATCATAATGCCCTTGTTAATTAATAAAACCCAAACGTTTAGCACGTCTTTGATTTTACTAACTATCAATGTAATTGCTTCAAAATTTAAGTTATCTGATTTCAAACTTCATATATAGACCAAGAATTCGCCGAAAACAAGCACTTAATTGAGAAAAGTGACAGTGATTAAAGCCAACATGCTTTTTTTTTTGTTATCCATGCAAGGTTACCCAGGAGATATTTACAGATTTTCAACGTTTTGAATTATTCACAAGTGCACTGACAATACCAAAAGCGGTACAGCAATTAGACCTGATTAACATTCATTAACCTTAGTACATTTTCTTATCTATAAGTGCAAACACTGCATTCATGGAGGGCGTGGTGCAAATAAAACTTATCTTCCATCATATCATATTTTAATAAGTGATTTTTGTTAAAACTGTCACACTTGAGGGATTACAAACGGCCACAGGTGGCGCTGTAGATCGCCCAAACAATGTATAGTTCTATGTTCAAGGTATAAAATATATATTTTGTAGACATGCGTCGAATTAAAACACGGCTCTTATAATTCGGCATCAAAGTGCTTTCATAAGACACAGTCATTTGTTATCTTTTACACCCTCCCTTTTGTTAAAACTACTTTAAATTCCTTAGAGATAGGCATTATCAAATAAAGTGGTATTACATGACTTATGGTTGAACCACTAAAAACTAAATAGAGTTTCGATGTTATTAGATTTTTCGACAAGTTTTATATATACCCGACTCACATGTTTGTCTTTCACAAATTTCTGGTGCTTTTTGTTTAAAAAAAAGGCATACAAACTCGATTATTTTTCCGAGGGAGCAATTTATTCGCACAATATACTTTCCATTAAAACGTCAGCCACTAAGAAAATTAAAGTTTTTTTTTCCAGAAAGGATGATAGGGGCACCGGCGGAAATGAACTTCATAAAGAAAACAAGGGCATTTTTCCTCGAGATATTTTGGGAACTAATAATACACGAAAGCTATTATTATACTATGACAGAAATGTGTAAAAAATGAGATGAAATTCGTGGAGAGAAAACCATAAACAAAACGTGTATGTGCCAAGGAAAAAATGAAACAGTTTTGTGATTTGATACGTTTACATAAATTTAATAGGTTCATGCAAATCATTTGCCCCTTCAAAACCCCCTCCAGATCTAAAGTGAGCAACTGCAGGATTAGTTTCCAGCAGTTGTAGGTGGCGTTGTGAAATGTATACATGTGAATGATGCATATAAAACAACTATAAAAATGTTAAATTATATAATGCAATACAGATATCGTCGACATCATTGATATAAATTTGAGTTTATCATTTTGATTAGGTCAAGGTTGAACCACCAGCCAAATTAAAAATTCCTATTCACGTGTCATGAACATTTACACTGCACACATGGCCCATATAAAAAATGTTGGTTCTTGTTATGCAGTAAATAAAGCTATTTTTGTACATGTATATCCAATGTATAGCTTTTCGTCTCTATTAATTTCCAGACATTGTATACTTATATCTTGTAAAACTGTAGCGGTATAACGCCACAATAACATGGTATAGATTTTAGTAATGTTAGGATATCACAATAAAATAATGATAAAATTGTAAAAAAAAAAAATCTGGAGCATTCAATTATAAGCCGAGATCAAAATGAATATTCTCTAAAAGAATATTTAATTTTCTGAATAAATCTGAACATATGGCTATTCATCGTATACAAAACTGTGACACTGACCTATGATACTTCATCACACTGCCCAGCGTGAGATCATATTATAATCCAAAGAATTAGTCTCAAAAGGAGAGCAGAAAAACAAGTTTTTCCAACAAAAAGAAAAGCTGAAAATATTTTGCCATGCTTTTATCAGCAATGAAAAGATAGCTTTCCGAGTTATTAAATTTGTTAAAAAAGCTAGAATAATAGATGGCCTAAACAACAACAGCAGGAGAGGGGGCGCTGTGGCGAGGAGGTACCCTTGAGCTGGAAGGGGACTCTGGATACAATCAAAACTCCAATTTTCGGAGCAAAGTCTGGCTCTGGCCACCCAAGCATTTTTTACTTTGGCCACCCTCGATAATGGTTGCATGTGGAGTGACCAATCATAAAGGGCCTGAGGTCCGTGAAGTCCCTCCTGGGCAAGCGAAGATGATATATGGTTGCATCATTTTCCGTTGGGTGGCTTCAACATTGGAATAACTTTAGGTCACAAAAAGTTATGAAAGTTGGGACCATATAAGCAAAAGTTCACGAGTATAAAGATATTGTTTTCAAGATACCTCAAATCAGTTTTATGGATTATTCCATAATTCAGGAGTATATATATGGTGAGGTTTTTAAAGCACACATGAATTTCTGATATTTGGGGTATAATCAAAGCATCCAGAATGTTGTTATATACAGTAACCATTTGCTAACCTTATACACTATACATGCACATGTATATATACTGTATACTTTGTATTCCATTACATCCCCAACATTCCATCACATCAGCCTCAATACTTTACGTCATACAACATCAACACTTGACGTCATACAACATCAACACTTGACGTCATACAACATCAACACTTGACGTCATA
>JAQGCC010003077.1:0-16312 GCA_034698905.1 Xestoiulus laeticollis
AGTATTTTAATTTATATAAAATTAAAATTATACATTCATGCATCTCTAATTAACCAATTGTCATGCAGTTCAAGTCTTTCCAACAATCTCCCCTACAATTTTTTTACTAAAAATTGAGACATAACGCCCATAACTCCCCTGTCACAATCTGTCACAAAAAGCTGGACCCCCTCCCACCACAAGCGTGGCATCATTTATGCATGGCCCCTAAAGCCGGATGCCGGGATAGTGCCCCAAAAAGAGGCCATGAACGTATACTCTTCCCATTAAAAATCTGGCTTTTTTCCCCTGCCTCATGGCATATTACATGCTGACTGCATGGTAACGAATTGAATTGAATTGAACATTGTTTTTTAATTGATAGCATATGCTGGACACCCTCCAACTAGTTGTTCCAGTTCCGAAAGCATTGGACCAGCTTCTGGACCGAGTTCAACATGTAACAGCAATACTTCTTCCCCGACACATGGATATGAGTCGGATTATGCTGATGATCAAACTGTGGATCCACCAGAATTAATGAAACAATCAAATGAAAAACAGAAGGTTCAAGGAAATTCCATTTCCAAGCCTAGCATTACCAATGTAATGAGCAATAGCGAATCTTTTGAAGAGGTGACTGTTGCAGATTTAAAAAAATTGGAATCCAAATCTTCGAGTTACAGCAAAAGCGACACAATGAATACACTGTCGTTGGAATCTGACAACGAACTTTCTGAAAAGGACAAGCCGAACGAATCTGGAAAATCCGGCGAAGACTACGTCTCAGAATTCATGGATTGGTATGTGCTCGATGTGGACAAAATCAGTAACAAGGCCGTTTTACGCTCCGAGTCGATGGAATCCGAAGAAAACATCTTGTTCGAAATGCCAACGGAGTTTTCCCTGCGCATATCCGAAAAAGTGGGCAGGGTAAAAAACAGAGTACAAAATTGTCTTTCGGATATTTTACCTCTAAGAAAAAAAAATGCAAACAGTCCTCACGGTTCATCCAGCCAAGGAATATTTGCGGATCGCTCACTAGACGACACAGGAAGTTTGAGATTGTTAATGGAAGAATTTAAAAAATTTACTGCTAACGATGATCCTTACTTATCGCCGTATCTTTCCTCCGACGAAATCCTTCTGCAGTATCCACCCATCAGATTTCTGGTAATTTTTAATTTTTTAAAATAATAATCAACTATATTGTTGTGTTTACGTCGAGTACCCTTAACTCATTTGAATTAATTTTTCAGTCTCTTCAACTCGACCCTTGCCTCGATGACTCCATAATGTTTTCTAAACGTCTTCAGAAATTGGGAAAGGAGGTTCACATAGATATTCTGGACAGTTTGCCTCATGGATTTTTGAATTTTAGCTTGGTGAGTAAAGATGCCCACGATGGCTCCAAACTTTGCATTCAACGCATTCGGGAACTACTGCACATGCCTCAGCAGGGTTAAATGACAAATGGCTGTGATAAAGCGTATCCGTAACGTTTTTTAGAGATGGTCACACGATGTTTTTTTTTTTTCGTTTTTAATTCAGTGGCAATCTCACAAGCGATATTCGTTTGTTTTTTATTTATTGCTGTCATAATCCTGTACCTTGGATACTCCGGTGTTTATACCTAATGAAATTGTTTTGTTAACAACTGTTGATTTAATTTATAAGGGTAGCTTGCTCGTATAAGCAGCTTGCATCATGACAGGTATGATTTGCATACATAATATTTACAGTATTATTATTGCTTTTTTTATTAACTTATTAACATTGTTTTTTTAGAATTTTGAAAAAAAAAAGTTTAATTTAAAATTTAAACAGTGGCCATTTTATTTAGTGAAATGGTGGATGGGCTGTTAAAGCAGGACTTGTGCACATGGAACAGGGGATTTTTAATGTTGTAAAATATAAATTATTAATCTCAAATTGAATGTTTTATAGTTGGGTAAACTTTTACTAGACATTTGTTAAGTTTTCACGTGATATAAGGAGAAGCTAGTAGACCTCGAGTTCTCAATTTTTTTGTATTATTAAACGACAAGTGCAGTTACTATTTAAAGTTCCAGATTTTGCGAGAGCTAAATTCAGACATTTCAATTTTTATATAATGTTTGTGACTCCATGGTAAATACATGTAGTTATTTTTTTTAAAAGGAAACAATTGGAGTGATTCAGCAATTCGGTTACAATTCTACTTCATAAGTAGGTTTTGTCTCCAATTTGCCAAAATGTTATTTATGTTTTGAGATTATGGTAATCAGCGCATTATTTTATTCAGGTAAACGTCAGATTATTTCAGAAAAAAAATGCAGCAAATAGTTTACTTAAATGTAATGTCCAATTCCTTTGAATTAAGACGAAATGGTATACTTATGTATTAAATCTTACTTGAAAAATTTCACTCAAACGTATCCAGCATTTATTCCGTTTAATTTACTACATTTGCATCAAATAAGTTTTTAAAAGTGCTTCGATTGACAAGAAATTCTAACTAAGATAAAAACTACTTCATTGCATCTAAGTTTCAGTAACGGCAAATATTCGAACATATGATAACAAACAACAATTTCTTGTACCATTATATACAGTTTGGTTCTAATATGATGATCTAATTTTATTGGCAACTTTGATATAAATGAAACACAAATGAGCAAAAGTAACACCTGGGTCACCAAAGAATTTTTTAAAACCACTTACAGAGAATAAAACAAATTTAATAAATTCAAAACAGCCTGAATATTCAGTTTAAGGTCCTTGTACATAACTAATTTTTAACATAATATTGAATTACTTTTAAATGACTTCTTTCAGCCCTAGGTTTTTGAAAGTTGCCAACGTTTTTTTTAAAGTTCGTTGCGTAAAACGGTCGGTATACATGTCATAGAGGTAAGCCTTACCTCCTCCCAAATTTATTGTGGAAAGTTCACCTTTTCGTCTAGGGCTCCTGACTTTCACAAAATCCTTCATTCATCAAAAAACTTCATAATCTGTTGCTTAATAACTTTTGTTGCTTCACTTGCTTTAGGAATGAGAAACATGTCCAGATCCGTTATAGTCATGGCGTCACCGTTAACGGTGCCATATTTAAATGTAATTAAATCAGGATGTTTTTTCTTGGACGTTATCTTTACGATCGACGACAATACTCTTCTCGAAGCAATGTGAGCGTAATCCCTTCGATTCGGTATCGTACGAAGCACATAAAGATGAGTTTCGGTGAGAAGTAAATAACTGAAAAATGAAAAGCGAAGGTTAAAGTAAGTTCGTCACTTTTTAACTGTTATCTCGAGTTTATTGCCTACGTACCAAGGAAACATGTAGCCACTCTTTTTAACTTCTTTACACCTAAAAGAGGCCAGGACGTCGGGCTTTTTAAGCCATGTTGAAATGCTAACAACTTCTTGTTCTTCCTCGTTAGGAGAATCTCCCTCAATTTCATCTGGAATGAAAAGTAAATATCAACACTGCTGAAATACAAGTAGAAACTCATAAAATGATAGTTTGCAACAGGGTCCCAGTATCCTTTAAATAAAACATAACTAACCGTGGTCATCATCTATGGTGAAAACTGATGCCACGTTGCGATATCTCCTTCCAACTTTATCACTGCTACTAACATGCCTACTCCAATTAAAAACGACTAAATTTCAATTTGCCGTCGAGAGCGAATTTGCAACGAATTTGTAATATTTACCGTTCAACAGTTTGTTGATTAGGATTAGTTATAAAATCGACCATTCTCTCTTTCATTTCGCTGGTTCTTGATCTGATGACTGTTGACAAATTCTCGATAATGGAAGGACTCTTGAAATCAAATCGGCTTTCAGTTACTCCATAAATCCGAATTTCAAACAACTTTAAATTCAGGGTTGCCACCGATATTTTAAAACTGTCTTGCCTGACTTTGCCTGCCTTAGCACCATAATCACAAATTTTGCCTGACTTTGCCTGACCTAAAATGGAACTTTTGTAACTAGTACATTACTAGGTGATCTGAAAAAAACTACATTTTATAAAAATTATCAAAATAAAACCAAACATTTATTGCATTTCATTATTTTAACTTGAAAATGGTACAGGGTATTTTCATTTTAGCAATGACATTTTTTCGCACTGCTCAATTTTACTTTTAGCTGACTTTGACTGACTATTTTTCATTTGCCTGACTTTGCAGGTCAGTAGCAACCCTGGAAATCGTTTCTGAAATTGGATAAGAACACCAACCTTCTGTAAAACTTCCTCCTCCTTGCCATTGGCAACTACCTTGTTGCAAACTATGCACGTCGATTTTGAATGATCGGCCAAGCCGCTCGATAAATGGCCCAACAAAAGAGAATGAAGAGCTTGGCAAAAAGAGAAATTATGCAACGGCAATCCTCACACTTTTTTTTAATCGTCAGCTTGACTTACCAATATAGCCACCTCTTGCAACGCTAACATACAAACAGTGCTTCTGCAGGAAACTAGCTATAACCATGTGTACATATTGATCTTCTTCTTCCCGTCCACTTCCCATAAAGCACAAATGCTCTCCACCGGCTAAAGAATTGGCTGCTATAGCTTGTTTCTGGGCACTAAACAGAGCCTGCACAGCTGTATTAAATGCCTGCGGTTCTTGCAGCATCTAAAAAATGCAAAGTTTAGCTCTTTCCGACTCATTAAAACTTGCTTATAAAGATTTAAGATGGTTGCATGATACCAGAATAAGCCTTTTTCTCTAAATTATTTTTTTATTTGCAAAGTTTACCAGATCTTCAACAATTATAAACTTTACAAACATATTTCCATGAAATGGAATATACATATACATCAACAAAAAAATTAAATAAATAATAGAATATTTATGCCAGGTCCTCGTATATTTCATTTATTCCTAACAGTTTCCAAAATTAAATTAAAAAATAATTTAGAAAAAAAGGCTTATTCTGGTATGCAACCCTCTTAACTTATTATTTACCAAGTTAGCATCTAGATGGAAAGCTGTTGGGAGATGTCCCGAATTGTACTGATCTGCGGGTCGGCAATCCACCAAGAAAAATCGCACAGATTCCAACTAGTTAAGAAAATTGATATTTTTAATGGATAAATAAGTCCCGCATGATGATTTCAGGGGTACCAAAGCTGTATTTCTTACTCCATCATTATCTGATCCAGCTTTAGCACTGCGGATGAGTTCCTCCATGGACACGGGTAAACAAAGTGCCTGGCTAATTAAACTTTCTTCAACTACCGATGGCAAGGAATCGGAAGCAAACAACAGCTGGGTGTAATTCTAGAAGAAAACGTTGCTCAAGACTATCCAAGTAGTTTAATAAAGGTAAAGTTAAATTGAAATGTACCTTTTTAAAGGAGAAAGGTGTTCGTTGATAATAGTACAAAGCGAGCTGACAAAAATCCTCAATATCTTCAAGCTCTAATGCTCCTGGGACTGAGGTAAGCATTTCTGAAATAGAAAAAACATTGTATGTAATCGGTTATGACATAGTTAAAAAGAAAAATAACAAAAGAGGAAACGTTTTTCAAAATTTACCAATGATTGTTTGCTTATTTTCCATTGGCATTTCTAATAACTGCTCTCTACAATTAAAAATAAATAAATATTATCCACAAAAAATAGTATATTGAAGACAAATAAGCAAATAAAGCGTACTTTGCATTGACTAGGATAACAAGTGCTAAGAAAAACACTACAAATTGATCATCTTGTTGGAAGTAAATGTCCCAGATCGCATGTATCACTTTCAGTCCACAATTTGCTGCAAAAAGACTGCGAAACTAATAATAATAGAAAAAAATCTTAGCTATGACACAATACATTTTAGCCAAAAAATATGTGAATAAATAAGCTTACCCAACTAGTGGCAAATGCATCTGGAAAGATTCGTTTAGTATCCAAAAAGGAACAGATTTCTGGATCATGATACAATATTAACAGACGAAATAAATGGAAGACCTGAGCATTCCTTGAGAAATCGCTGAATTAAAAATAAATGAAATTGTATAAGGTATATTGATTTTAACATGCTAAGATGAAAGGAGATAGAAAAAAAAAACACTTTAGTATGTGCATGATTACCTAGGTATATATTTGGAGACTATAGCGCAAAAGCAGTTGTATAATTCCGCACGACTGAATCTAAGATCTAACAATGGAGCTAAGATTTCCAACCATCCATTGTTGGTTTCGTAGTTTACATTTTTCGTCTTGCAATAACACGTTAAAACAGATTCCAAGTCACTCACAATGGATACTTTGTCTTCTTCGTCATTCCCTAGTTTATCTGTCAATTAAAAAGCATTTGTTATGTACGAAAAAGTCAACATTTAAATTACAGAGACAGCTAATAGCATATCACACACCTACTAACTGACGGCATTCTTCGCGCAACAATGCTTGGTTTGGAAGATCAAATATTTCATCAAATATGAGCTCTTCTTTTGCATCTTTAACGCCAAGCTATAACAAATAAAACTTAATTACTTTCAAATACTCTGAAATAATTCATCTGTGAAGATCCACAACGTTTGAAATTCTCCCTTCTATTTTTTGAAAAAATCCAAATATTCAGATTTTTCTCACTACATTTCAAATCTAAAACCTTTAGAACCTTTCCTAAACATACCTGCCATATATGAGATGTTAATGCCGAAGGTACTACAGGGTCCTCTTCTATCTTTACATCTTTAATATCACATCTTTGCAATATGTCTGATCCAAATTCATCGAGCCTATTACATTATCAAATAATGACAACAAGTACGAGTTCCAGATGAACAAGCAACCATTTACGAACAATGATTAAAAATTCGACGACTTATTAATAATTTATAATAAAATCAAAACAAGGGATTTGCATACATTAGCATAGCATACATGTAAGTGTCCTAAATTTCAATGTCTGATTTTGCTCTGATTCTATAAAGTAGGTTGATAGTTTTTCGAAAGTAATAGCTCTGTCCCTATGACATTTCGGTCGAACTGTTTTATAAGCTTTCGTAGTCAAATCAGACGTGCATTAAATCCCAAAACTCTATATATTTATTATCAGTTAACACCTTATTTAATCACATACCAACTTGTATCGTCCACATTGGCAGCCATTGCTCTACTCTACTTTGGCTTCCATGTCATCAATTTTGCTTCATGACGCAATCACATTGAATTTCCTTTACCCAGTTAATAAATAGCAGGATGAAAATAAATACATACGGAATTACTCGTATTTATTAAATTTGAATGCATTTAAGCTAAAATCTATTGCTTTAAACAAAAATTTTGATAAAGTTTCTAGATTTTCCCAGAGATAGTCGTCATGATCTGGTCACACGGCCTTTAATGTCGCGATGGATTGTGGGATTGCTGAAGCGAAAGGAAAGGAATATGGCGGTCAGCAACAAGTCTTGGAATTTACAACCTCGAAATATTTCCTCGCTTTTCACTAAAATTCACGACGCTTTTTCCGACGCGATGGCACCATCTAAATTAATAATCGATCGACGAACAATTGAGAAAACGTGGAAGCTTATGGATAAGGTAGTTAAGCTATGCCAACATCAAAAAATGAACTTGAAAAATAGTCCGCCTTTCATTTTGGATATTCTTCCTGACACCTACCAACATTTGCGTGTCATTTGTGAAAAATATGAAGACAGAATGCAAGTACTGAATGAAAATGAATATTTTAAAGTTTTCATTGAGAATCTAATGAGAAAGTGCAAACAATCTATCAAACTATTTAAGGAAGGAAAAGAGAAAATCTTCGAAGAGAATTCGACGTGTAGGCGCAATTTAACGAAGCTCAGTCTAGTTTTCAGTCATATGTTATCCGAATTAAAAGCAATTTTTCCCGGTGGTGTTTTCGCCGGAGATCAATTCAGAATTACGAAAAGTGATGCTGCGGATTTTTGGAGAGATATGTTCGGTGAAAAGTAAGTTGATTTTGTCTAATTTTTTCAATTCGAACATGGTCCGTATACACACACGTTCATTGTTGCTAAACCTTACCTTGTTTTTGTCTTTAAAATCTGGCTTTACAGTTGAGTTCTTTTAACTAAACCTAAGTTATTTACGTAACATTACCGAATTTGTGAAATAACGTTGGAAAATGCTGTTTGTTGGGTCGATATAATGTATTGTGACGGATTTATGTGTTTTACGAATCGTATTTATAAGGTGTGCCTTTACAGACTATCATTAAAAAAGGAGTATTTTGCGTGATATTAAAATGCCCCTTAAAATTCCTTTTTATTAAAAAACTACAATAGGTCAAAACCTAATAATGCGGCCTGTTGACTGCATATTTATGTTTATATCTGGCTCACCTGCTGCGATATTAATAGAAAAAGACGTTTGCAATTGCAATATATGTTTGAAAATATTTTGTGGTGTGCTGCCACATAGATACAGCTTATACGATTTCACCCTCGTGTGGTGTGTAGACCTTGTTGAGTTCGTGCCAGGGCAAAGTAAATGTTCAGATTTAAAAGCAGTCAGTCAACAGAACGGAAAAAGGCCAGTTTAAAATTGCCGTGAATGACCTACAAATGACCCGAAAATATCCGTATCGCATGCTAGAAGTTTGTTCTTATACGTTCATACAAGTCCAATCTGCTGTTGAATTTGATAATGTGTTAGAAAATTGACTTGTTATCTCGTCTCACATGTTAAATTAAAAATGTAAAAGTGGCAGGTTGGTAAGGGTTGTCTTTAATTCAGGATGAGATTTACTTTTGTTTTATAGAGAAACTGAAAAAAAAAACTGTCACAATCGGGATATCCCCATCCTGTTTGTTTATCCCGTTGTATCTACATGTCCTGTTACATTTTGTTTTTGTAGATGACTGTTAAGGTTATTTCTCTAAAAATTATTCCAACACTCTAATGATCTAATCAATACAGATAACGCTGGCTTTACACTAGCATGTACAAATGGAAAATAGAAAAACAGTTTTGAGTACTCTCAAAGGTTTGATTGCCAACAGCAACTAATTCTTCATATTTTTTATACTAATGAAGTCGAAAAATGACTAGGCGTTCTTGAATTCATTGAGAGTGCTAGCCCAAGTTATTATTGTTCGTGATTCATTTCTTGCACACGTTTGTTACCCGGCTTTATAAATTTTCATGATACTCTTGTATACATGCCAAAACCAATGACCTACGCCTTGCTACCAGTAGGTACGTTTAGGCCTCAAGGACACCTGCTCGCTTTAATTAAGCTTTGTTGAGCTTCCATTTTCATACTCGAAGTTTCTTATCACGTTGTGTTTATATCAAACATTGGCCAAGCTTGTTATCTTCTATAGCTGATAATTCCATCGAGCTGAATTTTATCAGTGTTTGGTAACGACAATTCGAATTGCCTAATTGTCATCGTATCGTCGATGTATAATAATGATGAATAATCACATGTGTGCTGTCAGAGCTTAATCCCTCTGGCATGATGAATTCATTTTCAATGAAGCTCTATATGTCAATATGAATTACACATTTAAACAGAAAGTGCAGCCTTCAAAAGGAACGTTTAGAAATTGTCCCCCTTTTTACTTATTCGGTTTATTTTATATGCCATATATAGGTACATGTACGTGCAGGCCATCGTTAAAGCTGTTAGCACCTACTGACGGCATCTCAATTTTTAGTTATGCAATGCAAGTGTTGTGGCAAATGAAATCCTCATAAGGTTAACTTTAATTTGGCCTACAAACCGTGTTCTTTTGTATATTTAGATTTTTTTATTGCGAGCTTCATGGATGAAACATTTCATTTACAGGGTTATAATGTGCTTTATACATTCATAGACTCCATAGTAATCCAGTTAACGTGTCTTAATTATTTGCAGTTTGACGACGTATAAATGGTTGTTTTAGGGAAGCTGAAGTTATAGTTTTGAACTTTTGACCATGTATTCCTGTAATGTTTTACATATAGTTGAAAACCACAGAAATTTATGCTGAAAATGGTCCACTATACCATGCTCAAAGGTATATATATATATATATATATATATATAGTCTGCTGGAATAAGCCACACAACAATGGTTGCATGAAGCTATAGGCCTACTTGTTTCAGAAAATCACTTTTTTTTCGCCATATACTCTTGAATATGTACAAAAAATGTGCTTCTTGTCAGTCTCTAATCTAAGTGGGTATTCTGAAAGATTTGGCGTTTTTCCTTCATAACAACATCCGGCCATTTATGGTTATCTCGATTGTGGTTGGATATTCCTCAGATTAAACATTTTTGCTGAGTTTTAGCGAACTGGAAGCCATAGGTCGGTACTAATGGTTGCTTTTTACTTCCTGTTAGGTCTAACATGTTATCTAGCGGTTTCTGAAACTGTCATCCTATAACAAATACAAGATCATTTATAAATAATGTACACCATATTTCCGTTTTGCATTTGGGTGAAAATCTCCAATAGTGCACTCTGATAAAAGTTTGTACAATATAGGCTACTCTTTCTGACTAATCATGCTTTCTGTTTCGTGTTTATGCTGGAATAATCTATCAAAGTATAGACTGCAGCAGATGGACAGTCACATTTTCTGCAACCGGATATTAGGTACACATTTCCAACACATGTACGAAACTCATGGTGTTGTATACACACCAAGGAGAAATTTCAGATCTGAATAGTGAAGAACGAATGCTGATGTTTCCAAAGACATGGAAAACCAGGAGTTGTTGTGGAAATTATATACATGTAGACCTAGAATAGTCAGGGAAAGGTGATTTTGTTAACGTCAGGGATTTTCAGTACAAATATTAGATTGGTTTTTATACAGGGTTCCCCCAGACCTGAAAAACCTGGAATAGTCAGGGAAATTAGAAAGGCCTGGAAAAGTCAGGGAAATCAATATTATTTGGATAAAGTCAGGGAAATTCAGCATGGTTCTCTGAAACACAAGTCCTTCTGTGGCATCCCTCATCACTTGCTGCTACCAAAAATGTGGCATAGGCCTACTGCATTAGGAGCTAAAACAATTAGCAAGTGATAAGTGTTTCCAAAAATAACTATCATCATATGTCAAGTAGGGCTGTCCTTCAAAGGGCACATACAACACTCTACTCTCGTATCTACATACCATTTGGTGTTCTTCCCTGTTTTTTTTTGGTCAGGGAAATTATTTTCAAATCTGGAAAAGTCAGAGAAGTTGAAAATTTATATCGTGGGGGAACCCTGTTATATAGATAGTTATTATTGTTATCACAGAAGTCAAGAGATGTTACATTCAGGCAGCCCTGCATTTATAGATGCATTATATGATTACCACACGTTTTTTAACCGAAAAAGTTTTTTTTTTACTCGTGTAGGCCTAACTATTTAATGGAACGAGCAGAGCATTCGTTAACCTCCTAATTAAAGGCTTGATATAATTATGAGTTAGTTCAGATATATGACGGGAAAAAAATAGTACATTTTGTGATACCAAGAAGTCCAAGTGGTCATTTGCAGAATGTTCTAAAACAGCTCATTCAAGCAACGAAACACAAAAGGTGTCAATCATACATAGTCACCTCTTTAAATTTTCAGTCAGGTTGGTCAAGGAAATATTAAAAAAAAAATTGAAATAATTGTGTAGTAAAAATTGAGTTTCTTAATTGTATATTCTCTCGATATAAATTATTAATTATACAGTACATGCAGGTTAGGACCATATTTACATAACACATCCTCGACATCTGAATGCTCAGGAAAAATTGTTTTAAAAACTGGGAAAGTCAGTGAAGGTGAAAATTTCATTTCTATGGGAACCCTATACGTTTCATTACATTTCATTCAAAATCGAAATTTGCACGATTTCAAGCTGTCATAATTCAATGATTGCCTTCAACAAAATGGCGTTTTGACGTGGGTTCAAACTAAAAATCACCAATTGCGAATGAAATAGAGCGTTCGACTTCACTCGCGTTCTTTTGAATGATTTCCCCATTTTTTTTATTTTCGAAAAAGCAATAACAGGGAAAAAGTACAAATGCGTATTTACATCGGGCTAAGCATTTTCAAGTTAAGGCTGGCCCACGCTAATTTCGGATTTGCAAATTGTGCGCTCGTACATGCCGCGTATGTACGTCCTTGTTTGTCATCTAGATAGGATGCAAGGAGCCCGTGTTGGGGTGTTTCGCACACCCCATTCACAGTGACTGAGGCTGGATTTATGAATGGGATCGGTTAAAAACTGCTGCTGCTTTCGTCATTGGTTGCGCTGCGAGAGAGCGTAGAGAAAAGGCATGAATGAAATGGCCGTCGCTTGGCTTTTTGTTTGCTGCGTCAATGGTTTTCACTTCGGTGTGCTGAATTTCAAACGCAGTGTCCTTGATACTTAGTACGGTATACACACACACACGACATTTGAAACAAACGAATGCCAAAATAACGCGTCGTTTTTTTCCTCCCCTTGCATATGCATGTACACTTTAGCTGTTGCGACGAGGTAATAAAAGGCCAAAATTGCTTTTAATATGTCGGGTCGTGATGTCGTGCTGACAGAAATTTCGACTTTGTGCCCCATTTAATGCCACTGCTTGGATGGGCTTTATGCAGCGAAAATCAATACGTTTTCCCCATATCACAGCCGTTTTGTTTGCTTTGCCATAATATAGGCCTGTACATTGTACTACATCCACTCTTTAGGGGCCGTCCATAAATGATGTCAATAGTTGGCGAAAAATCACCCCCCTCATCCAATTCCTTGTAGACATCAACTGAGCTTTGACCCCTCTCTCTCACCCTAGTCAAGTAGTGTCACCATTTTCACTACTCCCTCAACGTCATTTGGTCAAAAATTGACCATCCCTCCTAAATCAACAATCGTCAAATCAATACAAAATAGGTAAAGAAGTATAGCTTGTTTTAATAACTATACATTTATTTCATTCTATTGCAGAGAACGAGTTAGAGCATCTGTAAAAATCCAATTCCTTGTTGACGTCAACTTGAACCCTGACTTGGTCAACAATCCCCCCACCCCCCATGATGTTAACGTCAAATATGGACGCCCCCTTTTGAGTTCTTTTCCAGGCCTAGTGTTACTGTAGTACATGTAGTAGACTCGGAGGCTCAAAATACTTGGGTGCACTCACGTTAATGTACTAATCTTATCGCTTTTTTATCCACATTCGGCTAAGTTGGTAGATACGGAGGCTGAGAGGAGTCTATTTCCTGTTTGACCGACACAACACAAAATACATGGCAATAGACGACGCGCCATTACAACTTAATTATTGGCACCACAATACAGACTATCATATTAAGCTCAGCCAGCCCACTCAAGCCTCCGTCAACTAATCGTGGGTAAGATTTGTAACGTGAACACCCCTATGCTGTAGGAAAATTCAAGGCTCGATTCAGCAGCCATTTTCAATTTGGCAACTGGTTAGCTAATCTTTAAATCATAGCTCCAGTTGGACCGGAAGGAGGTCAAATCATAGGGTCAAAGTCTAATTGAAAGGTTTTTCTGCGCCTTCTTTTTCCACAGGATGTTTTATCATTTTGGCTTTGCCCTAATAATGGGTAACCGTTTGCGAAATAGTTAACTATAGAGGTCGTGTGCTTTTTTTTTACGCTGCTTTAACAACTTTGATCTGAACATTCAAAAATTGGTAATGAATAGTTGTAAGACTTTCCCCCTTTCAGTCTGGTCAACGACGAATCATTCGGAGGACCTCATTTTCTCGTGATCGATCCCATTCGGCAATGCTTTTTAGCATATAACGCTGTTTTAAATGGGTCATACCACCCACGGATTAAATGATGCGGTAATACCTAAGATGGTCATGTAATCAAACACGTGCAATGGTATAGTCGTTTTGGATGATACACCTTTTGAACTAAAGAGGCTGTCCGTAAATGATGTCACGCGATTTTGGCAGATTTTTGAACCCCCCTCATGTCACACTTAGTCACAAAGTCAGACCCCCCACTTCCTCAAATATTTATTATTACGTCACAAAGCTCAAACCCCCCCATCCCCCGACATGAAAACTGGTTATTATAACATTATACTGGTTATAACATTATACGTACAGATTACAATGGTAATCTGTACGTATAATGTAGCACCGCACTCTTTTCTGATATTGCAGGAGAAAGCATGTATTAAAAAGGATGCAATGGTTCACCCTTACAATCAGCTATACAGCATGCTTATTGTACATGTACTTTTACTTTATAAGAGATTTTTGTGGTTTTGCATTAATATGAAGCTTGGGGAAATCTCGGGAATGTATATGTCAAACGTAATTTATGAACGACATTTTTATATGAAGATCAAGGTATCTTGTCAAAACCTGCAGCTTTTATACACTTTTCATGTTGGATGTACCGTACTATACCGGTACTGGAACTGTTATTCGTGTTGTATATATGCTAGTTCTTACCGCCTAGTATCACGTATCTTGAGGACTCTTTGAGACATAGCCTTGAAATAGAAATACGCTAGCTATTACGATTCATTTGTCAGAGAAAATGATCATGGCGTGTGGCTGACTGCCAATTCCCATTTTTATCGAAAGCGGATTCACTTCCTGTGTGAATGGAAACTAGGCCTACGTCGAGTGTGATGCTCGACTTTTTTTGAGCGTTTTTTTTTTTTTTTTTTTTTTTTTTTTTTTTTTTTTTTTGTAGCACTCGATGCTCGCCACTAAGTAAGTAAACTATTAAGGACATAAAAATAACTTTTAAATTTAGAAAGTTTTCGTGAAGCGACTGTCTTATGGGCGATCGTGAAGCGACTGTCATCACTATACGTGATGTTGCTCATATATTCGGTTTACGCGTATTATATATGCAACATACAGCTTGGATAGAATGGCATTCAATTTTAAAAAATACACACGTGGAACAAATATAAACTTTTAACTCGACTTTTTCTGCAATATTAAAGCAATGGAAGGTTTTTCTTTCTAACCCCATGGAGGAAAAATCTCAAAAGACATCATAGATCAAAACTTGGATCTAAAAATTAAATTCTGCAATGGAACATGCTAATGTGCCTATTGATACTACATGTATGTGAGACAAGTAATGAGGCCAAAAAAAGACACCAATATCAAAGAGATTTTATTCTATGGGACTATGACACGAGTCCCTTAATAAAAGATAATTAGGTTTTATGAGTAGGACTTTTAATTTAATACAGGGTTCCCCCAGACCGGGAAAAGTCAGGAATATCCCTCATCACTTGCTACTACCAAAAATGTGGTAAACAGCATTAGTAGCTAAAACAATTAGCAAGTGATAGGCCTAAGTGTTTCCAAAAATAACTTTCATATGTCAAGTAGGGCTGTCCTTCAAAGGGCACATACAGCACTATTCTCGCATCTACACAACATTTGGTGTTCTTCCCTGTTTTTTTGGTAAGGGAAATTATTATCAAATCTGGAAAAATCAGGCAAGTTGAAAATTTATTTCGTGGGGGAACCCTGTAATAAGAACATATACTATGTATTTACTAAATAATTTTCAATTTTTCCATATCTCATAAGCATTTGGGTCTCATGCAATTCACTATAGGGACCATATACCAACTATATGCATGTAGGCCTACTTAATTGCTTTGTTTGGCTTCAAATTTTCAAATTCATCCCAGTTATATACATGTATACTATATACTAGCACAGTAATGGAAATATCGATGTTAAACATTTGCAGGGGGGTGTGGGTGATCCCGAAATTGTACGCCTATCCCTTCAAAAATGCAAAATATTGCTTAAGTTGTAACTCAAGCTAAGTGCACTCCATACATATACAAAGCACAGAACGATTAAATTTGGCTTTGAATTTTCCAATTCATCCAATCTATATTCTGACATTTGTTATTCTAAAGTAATACTCTAACTATGAGAACGCTTTAAGTTAAATGTAAATTTAATAGACCAAGTGTCAGTTAAAATGAATAATCTTTGCAATGACAAACTAAAACGATTAAATATTGGCATTGGTTTCAATTGGCATGCAATCGGTACGATCATGCATTAAGTTTATATATATAATGATATACTTGAATTAAAGAGATACACCTGTTGGATTTCAAAATCAGCCCCATCTATGCATTATGCAGTATATCGGTGTATATAATATACTGCATGTACCTCCAGTTGGGTGTATAGCTTTCATTATTTGTTAACAACCTTGATAAACGTTTTTGTTAAGGGGGCGATCCCCACTATGATCCACAATGTTTAAGATGGGGCCGAAATTCGAGCTGTTGTTTTTCCCTTTTGTTTTTAAATTTTTTTAAAATATTTTTTTGAAAAATCCTTTAGGTGTGCATTGATTTCTTTATCAAAAATAAAATTCCATAATTTTACAAACAAATAT